>CAUYRH010003860.1:0-13245 GCA_963574655.1 Perodicticus potto
ATGTGCCTGGGGGATGTCTTATTCAGGTTGAGTTATGCTGGAGTTCTGAAACTGTCTGCTATCTGAATTTCAGAATCTCTTGGCATGTCTGGAAAATTCTCTTTCATAATCTCATAAAGAAGAGACTCTGTGCCTTGTGAGGCCACTTCGTCGACTTCAGGTATCCCTATAAGGCAAATATTGGTTTTCTTCAAATTATCCCAGAGCTCTCTGAGAGAATGATCTGTTTTTGCCCTCTCTTCTTCTTTGGATGTTTGGGAGCATTTGAAAGCTTTGTGCTCAATATCAGAAATCCTTTCTTCTGCTTGCTCCATTCTGTTACTGAGGGATTCTACTATATTTCTCAGATCTTTGAGGGCTGCAAATTCTTGTCTCAATGTGTCAAAATCTTTGGTCATTTTGTCTTTGAATTCCTTGACTTCTTGATACAATTTTTGAAATGCTCCCTGAATTTCTACATCCAACTTTTCCTCTATTTTATTGATCTTACTTGCAATGCAAATTCTGAATTTGGTTTCTGACATCTCAGCCATCTGTTTATGCACAGGATCTTCAGTTTTGCCAAATTTTTCCTTGGGGGGGGTTGATCTGCTCTGGTTGTTCATGTTACCAGAGCTTTTTCCCTAATTCTGCCCCATCATTATTTTGCACCATTTGGCAAGATGAGCAGTTAAGGATAAGTTGGGTTGGGGGTTCTAGGATTAGTGATTGGCCAGTCCTTTGCATGAAAGCTGGGACTGACATCTGTACCTGTTCCCCTAGAGTTTTGCCAGGACCTGTACGGTGCTACTCCCTGGGAAACTGGGGACCTTCTTGGTGTGGTGGGGTTAAGTGGCTCTGTCTTATTTCAGCTGGTCTTCGTCTTATCCTAGAGAATCAGTTACTCTGGGTTGAAATCTGAGCTGTGGAGAAATACCCGCAGTTAAGTCACTCCACCCCCCACAGGCAACAATTGGAAAATGCAAATCAAATCTTCCCACTACCACACACCCAGCATACCACTTTGGATAGTCCTCCATGATTGGCTGAGTTGAAGAGGTCCCAATCAATTGTCCCAGTCAGCACCATCCTTAGGTGGGAGAGTTCAAAGGGTCTCTGGCAAGTAGATAGCAGGGGTCTGCTGGCAACTCTAGTATAACTCGTTCCCATGCTCTGTGAGATCAGAAGGACCCCCCGCCCCAGCAAATAAATTAGTCTGGGAGGGTTGATGCCTCCTTCCCCACCTTGCACCTCTGTTACACCCAGTCACTGGTAACCTCACAGGGCTGTGATCTAGTTCCCTCAAATGAGCCGATGCTTCAGGGGTTTGTGCCTGCCTGAGTCACAGGGAGATCTGAGTCTCCTCAGCCAGGTTGCCAATCTCTGCCACTCTTTGTCACTATTCGGCAGGGGGAGGTGAGGTCTGACAACCTCAGGTGCTCTATAGGGGCTGGGGCAATTCACTCAGTTCCAGCCCTGTCCCTGATTGATATGGTTGACAGAACTTCACAGAATTTGTTTCTGTCCTGGCTATTTTCCCCCTTTGTCTCAGCTTTGGTCCCCCGAGGGCCAGGTGTGTCTGAAGCTCAGTAAAGCAGTCCTCTGGGTCAGCCCCTCCCTGGTGTCTGTTGTCTCTGCACACGTATTCTAATCCCTGCGCTCCACCCAGTCCGGTCCCACCTCAGGCCTACCCTTTACTGCGGGAGCCTGCACTCTGTCCCAGATCTGTTCCGCCAGCAGCCACTACCAGAGAAGCTACCCAGCAGCCCTGGATTGCCCAGAAATACTGGGAGTGTTTCTTCAAAATATCCCCAGGGGTGTGAGCCCCACTGTCACCACTTTGCCGCTGCTGGTACCTCAGGGTACCACCTCTCCCTCAGCCAATTATCTTCTCCTTTACTCCTGAGCTAGAAAGTTAGCACAGTTCAGCAACAGTCCATGCCCTGTCTATACCCCTTGATAAAATGTCCAAGAATCTGGACTCAATGGGGGACAGGCTTCCAGGCCTCAGGATGTGAGTGGAGGGGAGTGCCAGGAATTCAAAATTACAGGTAAAGAGTATATACAGTTTTATACAGTTTTATGCCTGTCAGGAGAGTGCCATGGCACCCTAGTAGGGGAAGGAGGTCCAGTTTTTAGAAGGTCTCTCCCGTGGGGTAAAATGGGGGGATATTTGAACTCTGCTCTCTTGTTTGTATGGAGGTATGGAGTATACTGCGAGCCATTCTCATGGGGGAGGGGACTCCCGTCCCCTTGGCAATGTATTCTGTACCTTTTATTTGTATCCTTGGGGTTGCAGGTCACCTCAGCAGGGTTGATGTGCATTCTTCGACCTTCTTTTTTGGTTCAGATCTGAACCATCAGCTTTCTTGCTAAATTTCTGTCCTTTAACTCTCTTTCTGGATGGGAGCCTCTGTGGAAAGCTGGTTACAGACCGCCATCTTGGCTCTGCCTTATTTATCTATTTTAAAGATAAGTAAACTAAGGTACAGGTGTCAGTCATTAATCTCTTGGTCACACTCAATTAATTTGAATATAAGTTTCTGTGAATTCAAAGTTTGTTCCTGCTATTACACCATAGTCTGAGCATGTGGCCATTGCCCTGAAGAAGCATGGGAGAAAGAAACCATGTACCTGCACAATGCAATAGATAGCTTAATATGAGTGTAAATCTAATAAGATGTAGGTATAAATAAGGAGGGAGTAGAATAACAAACTACCAGAGTGGAAGAGTAAGTCTAGAAAGACTTAACAGTAGAGATAGCATGTGAGTAGGATCTTAAAGGACAAATTGGGAAGGTGAAAATGAAAGGCATACCAGGTTGCTATGACAGTATGAATGAACAAAATAATAAATATTGACATGGCAGTTTCCTTATGCCAATACTGTCCTAAGTGATTTACTTATATTGACCCATTAATTTAATTCTCACTACAATCCTATGACATAGGCACTACAACAAGAAGAAATCCGAGTCACAGAAAGGTTAAGTAACTTGGGTCAGGTCACACCGTAGGGAATAAGCAGAGTCAGGATTTAAGCTTGGAGCATCTGAGTCTAAAGCCTGAACTTTTTACACTTCCCAATAGAAAATAAATGATTTTCTCAGGACTTACCACTAGGGTTTGGTGACATGTTGAATACATAAAAGGATGAAAAAGTGAAGAGGTAGATTGAGGCTGTAGCACAGGAAACTTGAATGTCATTCTAAGGGGTTTCATTTTCATTCTGTCACTAGTGTGGTTCTTTTAAGGAAAGATGCCATATTTTCTTAGATAGTTCTGTGAAAAATGAACTGCCAGCAGAATAACAGAGGCAGAAACTTCACAAGTCTTTGGAAAGTTTCTTTGATAGTCCAGTGAGAAATTGGAAGCACCATCCAATCTCAGCTAGAAGGAAAAGATGGTATGAGACAAGAGTTATTGTTCTCAAGACTTTCCATGGAAATTGCAAACCCTTTGGATTTAGAAAAGTGCTCAATAAAATAAATAATCCTACTTTTATAGCGGTAGATGCAATTCTGAATCTATTGTGTTTTTGTTGGAGGTTTTTAGAAAGAAAGCCACATGAAATAATATCCACTAGAAAAATCAAAAAAGGACCTATCTTGAATAGCATAGTTCATTTTTCTTATGAGAAAGAAATATGGATATAATGATATTAATGATTACTATGGGGACAAAATGAAATAATGTATGGAAAGGGCTTAGCACAGTGTCTGACACATGACAGGTGCTTTAAAACTAGTTCCTGCCAGAGTGTCACATTTGATTAAAACTTCACCCACTCCCTATGTCTTCAGTCTTAACACCATGATGCTCACCTGTCACCACAGAGGAGGGTGCAGCTCAAGAGACCTAAGGGTATTGTGACACCTTGTGGTACTTCCCATTCTCTAAGTGCTCAGGCATTTGTGTTGCCTCCTCTACCAGAAAGCAAGGAAGTCAGTCAACCAGATGACCTAGAGTGTTCAATAAATACACAGCACCTTCCCAGGTGCAAATGCACCTCCCTTCCCCAACTCTCTAGTCAACTAAACAGGCAGAAGAAAAAGAGGAAGAAACAAAAGAGGAGTTTGGAAAAACAATTTTAATTCAAAAAGAAAAGTATTATAACACATATCCAGCTATACTGAACTATATAAGAAAAGAATGCTAAAGTCCAAATCTATTTTTTACAAAAATGAGGTATCATGTAAAGAGGAAAAAATGGAAATATGTATGTGTGTATGTGTGTGTGTGTGTGTGTGTGTGTGTGTTGGTCTAGGTTTCATCCCAATTAAAGGAGACATTCCATGGCCAACAAATACATGAAAAAAATACTCATGGTCTCTAATCATCAGAAAAATGCAAATCAAAGAGATATCACCAAACTTCAGTGAGATTAACCCACATCACAAAGTTCCAGAACTGCAGATGCTATGGCTGCTGGCATGGATGTGAAACAAGGGAACACTTATACTGCCGGTGGGACTGCAAACTGATACAACCTCTATGGAAAGAAGTATGGAGAATTCTCAAAGAACTGAAAGATGACCTTCCATTTGATCCTGCAATCCTCTTGCCAGGTATCTACCCAGAAGCACAGAAATTGTTTTACCACAAAGACATTTGTACCAGACTATTTAATCAGCTCAGTTCACAATTGCCAAGTTGTAGAAGCAACCCAAATGCCCATCCACCCATGAATGGACTAACAAATTGTAGCCTGTGTATATACCATGGAGTACTATTCAGCAATAAGGAAAGACGGAGACTTGTGAAACACATTCTTACTAGTAAAGTATTTCAAGAATGGAAAAGAATATATCCGTGTACTCCATACTAATATGAAACCAATATATAAACGACTACACACCCACACAAATGATAAGAGACAAATATAGTTTAGCAAGGGGGACGGAAGAGGAGGTGAAGGGGAGGGAAGCGGGAGGGCGATTGGTGGGACCTCACCTAACGTGCACAATGTGAGGGTATTCAGCATGCCCTCTGGGTAGAGGGCTCAACAGCAACTTGAACTTTACCTTAGAATTGAAAACAATGTAACCTAAAAATGTGTAAGCTGGTATTAATTTGAAATTTAAAAAGAGAAAAATAAAGGAGACATTTTTATTGTGCCCTTGTGAAAAATCAGATCTAATGAATTACCTTCAACGAATCCTATACGTGGGCCATGTGTAATGTATGGAAAGAGCTTATCAGGAAAGTATAAGGTGTAACAAACACAGCTATTGGGGATGGGATTGAAAGTACACCACTTCAAGGGGATGGCTTACTTTACCCTAGTAAGAATAACTTGCATATTTTTCTAGAATGCTTTCACACGAGGAAAAGTCTGTTCAAGTATTATATTCTACCTGAGACTCTAGTCATATTTCATTACCACGGAGAGCACCCTCCCCTAATTCAATAGTACTGAAAATGTCTGACCCCTCCCCCCAAATATCAAGTTGATTAATTATTAAGGAAAAATTCTAAATTTAAAATAAAAGAAGTGGTATAATTTTTCAAAAGGCCAGCATAATTGCTTCCTGCATTATGTATTGAATTATTTACAGCCCCCTTCTATCTGTTTTGCATTTCCCCAATTATAATTTTCTCTGTAATTGACCGAGGTGTTTATCCAACTCTCTCTTTCTTAAATTCTGTTATGATTAATTAGAGACTACACAACCCTGCTTTAATATCTAATTAAGATAATTATTTTAAAATTTAATATAATCTTACCCATAAGTATGAGTTTAACATTACAGCCAATAATAATGTTATAAGTAACAAAACAAGACCCCCCCAAAAAAAATCAAGTTAGTGTTACATTAAGATTGAGCTATTCAATTATATAGCCAAAGATTTTATAGGGCCAGAAGTTTGAAATAATCCATCAGGCCCTGGAAGCAAATTCTTGTCAATTAGATCATAAAATTAAGACATCCTCTCCATTAGTTCTAAAGATATAAATAAATTGTCGTCTTGAAGGTAGAATTGTTTATGACTGAGCTTCTGTTTTCACTGTAGAAAACTCTGTTCTCTAAGATTTAAAAGTACCTAATGGATTTTGAAATATCAGACAGAATTGCATAGATATTGACAAGAACGAATACAAAAAGCTCTACTGACAAGCAAAATTTATAACCACCAAAGTTTCAGACTAAAAGAACCAACAAATCAACAAGCACTTAGTGAGACCTGACTCTGCCTACAACATTAAATGGAAAGGCGTTTTAATGGACAGCATCTAATACTTAAGTAATTTGCACTCCAGTGATTGTGGCTGGGATATCCATTTTAAGTTTAATATTAACATTTACCTAAAAGCATAAAAATACTTCAAGTCATCATGGTTAAAGAAACCAGAGGAGAAGCAGTACCAGAGCAGTAAACAGTAAGACTCTGGCTTCAGGCAGCATCTTGAGAACACTGTCTGGGTCTCTTCATCTCTATCACACAGAGCTGGGCACACAGTAGTCATGGAATAAATGTTTGTGGAATTAAATTCATGTCACTGCTCGCCACAAGGCAAGATATGTCACTTAGGTAAAGCAGGGTACACGATGGCTGAAGGAAGGGAGGAGAGAGAATGAGACAAATGCAGGTGGTATTTGGGCAGAGTGAGAGGTGAGGCCGGGGGCGTCAGCACCTCATCATTCTGGCTCTCGATTTTCTTGTCCTGTCACCCCTGAGTTTGCTGAGATTTCCTTCCTGAGTTTTCAGCGTAGCCTCCTGCCTGAGCCAAACGTAAGGCAAGAAGTACAATTCCACTCCTTCCTCCTGCAGGGACATAAAAATAAATTACCTATAAAACCCGACCTAAAATGTACCAATTTTTCACGACCACCGGAATCCCACCCTATGTCCACTCTGTCTCACCAGCCAGATTCCGAACCTAGCCTTTAGATAAAACCCAAGCACCAGTTCTGTCCTTTACCTTCTTCTTTTCTTTCTGAGCATTTTGTTTTTCTTTTCTCCTTATTTCTGACCAACTGTCTTCCCCCACCATTTCTTCCATAGACAGGCACCTGATGTTTTCCTCAAACCACTGCAGTGAACCAGTTGAACCAGTTTTCGACTTTTATTCCAAAATCTCTGGTATTGACCACTGACTTCTCTGACCCCAAGTCCTAACTGATTGACCCTTCTCCCACCGCTGACTCCAGCATTGCTACTACATGGCTGGGTGTGCTCGCATCCAGAGTGATACCTCAGTGCAGGCCACCTCCCACCCTCTCCTGTTGCACTGTATGAATCTAGAACCAGGTCACAGCTATCTCCAAACTCCATGTTCTATGCTGGGCTTCTGCAAGCTGACATTCATGTTTCACCCCAAGGTAGTGAAGTTTGGCAAGAAAGTGAAGTGGGAACCAGGTTTCAGAAGATCTTGAATGCCACCTTAAAGAAATTTCAGTATGTTCAAAAATCAATAATACTCTTTGCATGGTTTTAAGTGGAGATTTGGCACAAAGAGCAGGAAACTGATTATAATAAAACAGAAACAAAAATGAATACTATCTGCGTGGACATATACAGCCTAGTTGTGCAAGATGAGTTGATTTTGTTTCCTGTGACATATGCCTTTGCCATGATGTCCACTGTCTTGTGTACTTAACTAAGAGTCTTAAAAGGATTAAACTTATTTGTGACAAGCTGCCAAGTTGCTATGGAAAATTTTCAAATAGAGTAATATTTTAATTAGAAATAAAAATAGCTATACATGGGGAGTTGACTCACTAATCAAAAAGTTATCGCTTTGGAAGAATTTGAGAAACCTTTGCTGAAATATTTTCTGAAAAAAAATCAAATATTTTTAGAAGGATAAATTAATTGGGCATCTTTCTCAGAGAAGTCATCATGGTGAATAACACAATCCTCAAACAAAGCCTTAAAATAGATGGACTATATTCTTCCTTAAGGATAAGTTTGATAATAAGAGCCTTATATGACAAACACACAGCTAGCATCATACTCAATGTTAAAAAATTGAAAGCTTTTCCTCTAAGAGTAGGAACAAGACAAATGTGCTCATTCTCCAATTCTCATCACTTCTATTCAACATAGGGCTGGGGTCCCAGCCAGAGCAATTAGGCAATAACAAGAAACAGGCCCTTGAATTGTTGCCACGTCTTTGTGCTTGTGAATTTGGTTGCTATAAACATACATGCGCAAGTGTCCTTTTTATAAAATGACCTTTCTTACCTTTGGATATGTACCCAGCAGTGGGATTACTGGATCAAACGGTAGGTCTACTTTAAGTTCTTTGAGGTATTTCCATACAATTTTCAACCCAAGTTGGGGGGCACATTATAATCTTGACTCAGTATGTGCAAAAACAATGTAAACCAAACACATGTACCCACTAATATTCTAAAATTAAAGAAAAAGAAAGAAGGCCATATGCAGTAGCTAATGCCTGTAATCCCAGCTCTTTGGGAGGCCAAGACAGGACAGTCACTTGAAGCCAGGAGTTCAACACCAACACAAGAAACACATCACTCTACAATAATTTTTTTTAATTAGCTGGGTATGGTGGTATGTGTCTGGAATCCTAGCTATTCAGGAGGCTGAGGTGGAAGGATCATTTGAGCCCAGGAGTTTGAGGTTACAGTGAGTTATGATCAAGCCACTACATACCAGCCTGAGTAACAGAGTGAGATTCTTCCAAAAATAAAGAAAGAAAAGACATCCAAATCAGAAAAGAAAATGTAAATTTTCTAAGGAAGTCACTAGGAGATATGTAGGGATGTTAAGAGGTGTTTTGTTAAGTGTGTTTATCCAGGTCCATTGCAGTCTCTAGTTATAAGAGCTACCTACTTTCTCTCCCTGGTATAGAGAGGATACCCCTCCCAGAATAATTTTTATCACTTGCTAAAAGCAGGAAGAGATGCATCAACTCACCTTTTCTGAAACACTAATTTCTTCGATGTTTTTAACTCTTAATAATCAATATACCAATCTGGCATATTGGGGATGGTGTGTTGTCCACTCTTTCACTGTCAAGCCCACCCAAAACAATCCACAGACTCAATGCAATCCCTATCAACTTCCAATGGCATTTTTCACAGGATTTTTTTTTTTTTTGCTTGTACGAAAGGTCTTTATTGGTGGGGGAAGCTGCAGAGCAGCACTAAGGAGGAGGAGAGAAAAGAGAAGGGGGAGAGAGAGAGAGAGAAGACACACGGGGGACAGGGGGGAGAGAAGGAGGAGAAGAGAAGAGAGGAAGAGCCACAGGAATTTTTAATCTTAAATTCATATGTAACCACAAAAGACCCCAACTAGCCAAAGCAATCTTGAGCAAAAAGAACAAAGCCAGAGGTATCACAATCTGACTTCAGAATATGCTACAAAAATTAGTAATCAAAACAATATTGTACTCACTGAGCCACAGGCGCTGCCCCATATACCAAGGGTGGGGGGTTCAAAGCTGGCCCTGGCCAAACTGCAACAAAAAATAACCAGGGATTGTGGCAGGCGCCTGTAGTCCCAGCTACTTGGGAGGCTGAGGCAAGGGAATCACCTAAGCCCAGGAGTTGGAGGTTGCTGTGAGCTGTGTGATTCCACGGCACTCTACTGAGGGTGATAAAGTGAGACTGTCTCTACAAAAAAAAAAAAAAAAAACAGTATTGTACTATAGTGAAACCAGACGCATAGACCAACAGAACAGAACAGAGAACCCAGAGAAACATCCACACAATTAAGGTCAATTGATTTTTGTAAAGTTGCCAGGAGCACTCAATTGTGAAAGAGCAGTCTCTTCAATAAATGGTTTTGAGACAAGTGGTTATCCACATGTAGAATATGCTGTATGATACACAAAGATCTATTCTAAATGGATTGAAGACTTAAAAGTAAGACCTAAAATTACAAAACTACTAGAAGAAAACACAAGGGAAAAACTCTGACTTTGGTCTAGGCAATGACTTTTTTGGATATGAACTCAAAGTACAAGCAACAAAGGTGAAAACAGACCAACAATATTATTAAATATTATTAATTAATATTATTAATTTTAATCAAATTAAAAAGGTGCTGCACAGCATAAGGAACAACGGAGTAAAGACACAACATATAGAAGGGGAGCAAATATCTGCCAATCACACATCAAATGAGGTGTTAATATCTAAAATATATAAGAAACCCAAACAACTCAATAATAAAATAAATCAACTCAGTGATAAAAGAATAATAATAATCAAATTTAAAAATAGTCAAAGAATATGAATAGATGCTTTTCCAAAGAAGATATATAAATACCACCTCACACCTGTTATTATCAAAAAAAGATTAAAAGTAATAATTGTTGGAGAGGATGTGGAGAAAAGGGACCCCTAGTATACTATTGGTAGGATAAATTAATATAGCAATTATAGGAAACAATATGGACAGTCCTCATACAACTAAAAATAGAACTACCATATGATCCATAAATCTCACATCTATATATACATATATCCAAAGTAATTGAAGTGGGTGGCATGAAAAGATACCTGAACCCCACAGTGCCTGCAGCATTATCCACAGTAGCCATGATAGGAACTCACCCATCTGCCCATCAATAGTTAAATGAATAGAGAAAATGTGGTTGCATTCATCATGCAACATAATACTATTCATCATTTAAAAAGGAAAAAATCTGGTCATTCACATCGTTATAAATGTACCCAGAAAACATTATGTTAAGTGAAATAAGCCAGGCACAGAAACACAAATATCCCACAATCTCACTTATGTGGAAATCTGAGCAAGATCAGCTCCTAGAAGTGGAAAGTCGAATGGTAGTTACAAGGGGATGAGGACAAGGACAGGTTTGAGAGGTGTTAGTCAAAGGAGGAATAAGTTCAAAACATCTATTGTACAACATGGTGAGGATAGTTAAGAACAATGTATTGTATTCTTGAAAATTAAAAATAAAACTGTAGATGAGGAGGGGCAAGATGGCCAACTGGAAGCAGCTTCTGACAGAGGCTCCTGTCCAAAAGGAAGGATAGTGTCCGGAAACTGCCCAATTGAGCCAGAGACTGTGAGCCCAGCCAAGAGAGAGAAGTGATAACTGCAGGTTGCCTCTGCTGAGGCAAGCTGTGACTCCAAGAAACCAAGCTTCAGGCAGAAAAATTGAACTAAAATCTTCTGCCATTCTGGTGCGGAGGCAGAGAGTACACCCTTCCCCCCTTACCTGATGAACCAGAAGCCTAACCCTTCCAGTACACCCTTACCTGATGAACCAGAAGCCTAACCCTTGCTGAAACTGAGGGAGGAGGGTTTGAGCAGCGCCCACCCTCCCTATCTGCCAGACCAAGCACCCCACCAGGTAAGAGACTCCAGGGCATGCCGAGCCCCCACCCACCCCCACCCCCCACCAGCGACTCCGCCCAGAACCGGGGGGCTCCACTCCAAAACCTGCTGGGCCTTGGCCCACGGTCAACCACAGACAGGGACTCTGCAGGGACCACCACTCGGCTCCAATCCGTGCCCTGCCATGCTGGCCCACCACCTGCAGCAGCCAGCAAATCCACCAGGACCACAGCACGGCTCAGCCCAGTGCACCGCCTGGCCTCCACCCACCACTTGCTCCATGCCCGCTGGGCCTCCGCATGTCCACCCTGGCCAGGAACTCCAGGAGCCCCACAACCCGCGTCCTCCCGTATCCTCTCTGCCTCCGTACCAGCCCTGCCCATCTGGCCAGGGTCCCTGGAGGCCAGCGACCCATGCCCTCCCTCTGGAGCCCTCCTCCCAGAAAGAGACTGCTAGAGGCACCGGCTCTCTTCACCAAGGCCACTGGGTGCCAGGCACTCCCAGAACCGTGTGCACCATCCCACACCCTGCTCCTGGATCCAGGCATGCCATACTCCAGAGCAGCTCCCACAACCAGAACTACCTGGCTGGGGCAGTCCCAGAAGAGCTACATGGGGTCACTCCCTACAAAGATCCAGCAACAAAAGAGTGATCCCACAGGGGTCTAATCTTGGAGAGACACCTCCCCAACTCTGAGGACGGTCATAGGCAATGGTGAAAAACAATCATGAGGTGGAATCAACAGAAAAACTTTGGCAATATGAATAATCAGAGTAGATCAACTCCCTCAAGGAACGACAAAGCAGATACAGCACAAGATCCCTTGCATAAGCAAATGGTTGAGATGTCAGAAATCAAATTCAGAATCTGGATAGCAAATAAAATCAGCAGAATAGAGGAAAAGATGGAACTAGAATTTCAAGCAGTAATCCAAATGATGTCCCAAAAGATATCTCAAGAATTCGACGAATTCAAAGACAAAATGTCCAAAGATTTTGACACATTGAGACAAGAAATTGCAGCCCTCAAAGATCTGAGAAATACAGTAGAATCCCTCAGTAACAGAATGGAGCAAGCAGAAGAAAGGATTTCTGACATGGAAGACAAACCTGTCGAATGCTCCCAAACTTCCAAAGAGGAAGAGAAATGGAGGGCAAAAACAGATCACTCTCTCAGAGAGCTCTGGGATAATTCAAAGAAAACCAACATTCGCCTCATAGGGATCCCCAAAAGTGACGAAGTGGCTTCACAAGGTACAGAGTCTCTTCTTTATGAGATTATGAAAGACAACTTTCCAAACATGCCAAGAGATTCTGAAATTCAGATAGCAGTTTCAGAACTCTAGCATGACCCAACCCAAATAAGACATCCCCCAGGCACATCATAATCAATTTTATGAAAGTTAATATGAAGTAGAAAATTCTGAAAGCAGCCAGACATAAGTATAGCAAACAGATAGCCAACAGAATGAGAGAAAATATTTTCAGGTTATGCCTTTGACAAAGGTTTAATAACCAGAATATACAGAGAACTCAAATGTATTAGCAAGAAAAGAACAAGTGATCCCATCTCAGGGTGGGCAAAGGACTTGAAGAGAAACTTCTCTAAAGAAGATAGGTGCACAGCCTACAGACACATGAAAAAATGCTCACCATCCTTAATCATCAGAGAAATGCAAATAAAAACTACTTTGAGATATCACCTAACTCCAGGAAGATTAGCCCACATCACAAAATTCCAAAACTAGAGATGTTGGCATGGATCTGGAGAAAAGGGAACACTTCTACACTGCTGGTGGGAGTGCACACGAATATGTTCCTTTTAGAAGGATGTTTGGAGAGTACTTAGAGATCTAAAAATAGACCTGCCATTCGATCCTGTAATTCCTTTCCTAGGTATATACCCAGAAGACCAAAAATCACATTATAACAAAGACATCTGTACCAGAATGTTTATTGCAGCCCAATTCATAATTGCTAAGTC
>CAUYRH010003861.1:0-76260 GCA_963574655.1 Perodicticus potto
GATAGATAGATAGATAGATAGATAGATAGATAGATAGATAGATAGATGTTGGATAGAGATAGATCATAAATATAGGGGTAAATGGATGGATGGATACATAGATGGTGGGTAGAGATGATACATAGATAGATAGATAGATAGAAAGATAGAAAGATAGATAGATAGATAGATAGATAGATAGATAGATGTTGGATAGAGATAGATCATAAATATAGGGGTAAATGGATGGATGGATACATAGATAGATAGATAGATAGATGTTGGATAGAGATAGATCATAAATATAGGGGTAAATGGATGGATGGATGGATAGGAAAGATGGATAGATGGATAGATGGAAGGATGGATGGATGGATAGATGGATGGAAGGATGGATGGATGGACAAATGTTGGATAGAGATAGAGATAGATGATAGATCGATCCACAGATAGATAAATAATTGATGGATGATAGACGAATAGAGATAAATGATAGATAGATGATTGATGATAGATGGATATAGATAGATGAAGGATACTAGATTGATGGATAAATAGATGAGATAAAGAGAGAGAGAAATAGATGGAGGGAGGGAGAGAAAGAAGGATTTTGACTCATTAAATAGCAGAGGAAAAACTTGTACAAAAAATTTTTGTAGCATCTTTAATGGGAAAAAATATATATGCATACGAAAGAAAGAAAGAGGAAGAGTGAAAGAGCAGAGGGGGAAACACACCCAGAGAAAGAGGCCACACTACAAGCTTGAGAGAGATAATGACGGTTGACAAATGTTGGGCTCAAGAGGTCACCTTCTGGAATTCAGGTATCGATTTTCATGCACATATGGCCACTGGTTTGAAGATGACCATTTAAAGTCGGTTCATCCTTCTGGAGACACATTTGTATGTAGAGCAGACAGAGGCTATTTGGCAAACTGCATTATTTGGTGAGTTGTGGGGACACGCACAGAATCCTTCACTAATTACACCTGCAGAGACCCTGTTTCCATATAAGACCCTGTTCCCAGGTTCTGAGGTTCAGGGCATGGACATGTGTCTTAGAGGCTGCTATTCTGCCTGCCACACCAGAGCACAGGAAAGACCTGTGAGACAGAGTCTCAGTTCGGCTCTGTTGTTGTCGGAGGCCTCCCATGCAATCCTGCTGCACACTGACTGGGTGGGTGTAAGGAGGCCCCACACTCCCCTTGGGCAGATGCTTCCAAACAGCACTGAGGGAAACAAAAGTCCATGCTGTCCTCAGAGCCTACTACCCCAGGACAATGTGCGTGTCCACAGGTTCCTCCCTGGAGTAATTTCACACTCTTGGCTTTCTTGTCAACGTCTTCATTAATTCATTCATTCCTTTATTCATCCATTTCAGCAGGCATTTAGAAAGCTCCTGCCCCAAGCAGGTGCCCTGTGAGTCCCAGAGAACTCACCTGGGCCCTCGGCGTCCTCTGCCCGCCTTGGAATCTGAGATGACCAGAAAACAGAGCCCAGAGTAGAGTCCTGAGGTGTGCTCAGGCTGCCTTGCACTTTGGGACTGTCCAGCAATGCCTGCCAATGGCTTTTTTCTCCCTCGCCATGCACTACCCCTGAAAGGTAAACCCAGACCCGGGGCTCTGGGTGCACAGGCTTCCTGGCTCTCCCCCCGAGAGAAGTGTCCCTGTGAGGGCAGATGAAGGTGCCCCCGGGGGATCCCACAGAGCTCCCACTTCCTCACTGCACACATGGGGGAGTCAGGAAAGGTTCCTCAGAGGCTAGGTGCTGTCTTGGCCTTGAGAATGAGGGGTGGCTGAAGCCACAAGGACATTTCAGGGGATAATGTGCAGTTCTGGCCATGTGTGGAGTTTAGGGGACCATCAGCGCTGGGCAGGGTAGAGAGGGGGTGCTGAGTCTTGGCGAGTTGCCCTGAGAAGCTCCTCTGGCCTTGTGCAGGAAGTGTGTGCTCCACCTGTGAATGGTGGGGAGGCAGCGTGGCCTTCGTGGGAATGAGTGGGACAACATCAAGGGATCTGTGACGGAGAGGAAGAGACCAGGGCTCACCACCAATGGAGCCTGCAAATGCTGTTCCCAGCGGGACAACCATACCATGGTCACTAAGGGCATCCTGGTGACCCACAGGGTGAGATGCCATCTGGCTGCCCTGGTGGATGGGACAAGACACCGTCTCATGCTGTGATAGGGCCATGCAGGTGTGGGCATGGGGGAGTCCAACCCCAGGTATGCACAACTCCTTCTGGAAATGTTAATAATGTTCACAACTTGGGGCAAGGGAGGTGGTAGGTGGGAACCAGGGACACTGCTTAGCACCCACAGTGCACAGGACGCCACATGCAGAGTCCTACAGCCCCACATGTCAGCAGGGCAGAGGCTGAGAGACCCTGTGTGAGCATGAGAGGTGTCATCTCTCTCTCTCATCTATCTATCTATCTATCTATCTACTATCTATCTATCTATCCATCCATCTATCTCATCTGTCTGTCTATTTATCTATCTATCTATCCATCCATCCATCCATCCATCCATCCATCCATCCAGTCTGTCTGTCTATCTATCTATCTATCTATCTATCTATCTATCCATCCATCCATCCATCCATCCATCCATCCATCCATCCATCCATCCATCCAGTCTATCTATCTATCTATCTATCTATCTATCTATCTATCTATCTATCTATCTATCTATCTATCTGTCTGTCTGTCTGTCTGTCTGTCTGTCTGTCTGTCTTTCCGTCCGTCCGTCCATCCAGTCTGTCTGTCTGTCTGTCTGTCTGTCTGTCTATCTATCTATCTATCTATCTATCTATCTATCTATCTATCTATCTATCTATCCATCCATCCATCCATCCATCCATCTCGTCTGTCTGTCTATCTATCTATCTATCTATCTGTCTGTCTGTTTGTCTATCCATCCATCCAGTCTATCTATCTATCTATCTATCCATCCATCCATCCATCCATCTCGTCCGTCCGTCCGTCCGTCCGTCCGTCCGTCCATCCATCCATCCATCCATCCATCCATCCATCCATCCATCCATCTATCTATCTATCTATCTATCTATCTATCTATCTATCTATCTATCTATCTATCAATCATCTATCAATAATGTATCAATCATGTATCTATCAATTATCTATTTATCTCTATCCATGTACATATCTCTTATCATTTTCTGTCTCTTTTTCTATTTATTTTTTATTTTTTTGAGACAGTCTCTCTCTATCACCCTTGGTAGTGTGCCGTGGCATCATAGCTCACAGCAACCTCACATTTCTAGGCTCAAGCCATCTTCTTGCCTCAGCCTCCTAAGTAGCTGGGACTACAGGCACCCAACGCAATGCCTGGCTAATTTTTCTATTTTTAGTGGAGATGGGGTCTCGTTCTTGCTCAGAACTCGATCTGAAGTCCTGAGCTCAGACAAAGCACCTGCCTCAGGCTTCCAGAGTGTTGGGATTATAGGCTTGAGCCACCGTGCCTGGCCATTTTTTCTCTCTTTATCAATTGGCTATTGACCAATTGATCTATCTACAGCAGAGGTTTGCAACCAGGGACAATTCCGTGGCCCCAGGAGACACCAGCAATGTTTGGGGACACTTCTGCTTATCACACTGGGAGAGGGAGGTGCTGCTGACACCTGGTGGCTGGGGCCCAGGGAGAGTGCCCCCCTCCAGTGCACAGGGTGCCCCACAGACAGTCCTCCAGCTCCAAATGTCTGCAGTGCTGCACAGGGGACATGCCATGAGTGGCTAATTGCTCTGACCTGATTCACTCCTGGCCGTGAAACACGTTATGCAGGACAAGTTCAGACACTCGGAGAACAAATGCTGTGGGTGCTGGGGCTTGGGCATGGATTTATGGGGAATTTCCCAAGGAAGTGTGATCTCACCTAAGACCTAAACACAGGAGTGTGTCAAGCATCCCACGCAGCGGGCAGGGGTGGGGGCAGAGCCCTGGAAGGCTGATTCTCATGGCCTACAAAAGAAACTCGCTCAGAGGGAGGGAGAGACAGAGGGAGGAAGAAGCCACTGGAAAGTGGGTTTTCTTTCCTTTTGGTATTTTTAATTTTCTAAGCAAAAGCTAGCCATTGAAATAAAGTGGCTTGTAATTATTTAAGTTTCCTACCTGTGGGAGGCAATACCTTGAACACTTCAGGAGATGACACCTATGTGGACAGATCCCAGTGGGTCCCACGTCTGCCCGTGGACAGTGTGACTTGTTCATTTATAATGGAGGGCGTGTCACTGTAGCATTTCAGTTATTGGACAGCTATGCATGTGTGTGTGTGTGTGTGGATAATGTTGGACTTTGCCTCTGTTTCTTCACTGGAATTTTAAAGGAAGAGGAGGAGAAGGAGGAGGAGGGGAGAGACAGAGCAGGAAGCCAGGCCCTCTCACCCCTACAACAAGATAATTAAGACATTATGTCTTTTTATGTGGAGAAAACATCAAACTGTGTTTCTTTTCCCACAAAGATGCTCTGCAGTCCTATTTGTGAGCAACTGCAGCCCAACCTAGGCCAGATGTCTCCCACATGCACCGGCCTCCCTGCCTTGCCCTCTCTGCCCCACCGACCCCAACTTGGGCAACCTCCGTGCCCCGCCGGGAAGCCTATCGTCCCACAGCCCTAATGAGCACCAGGCCCACGCGAGACCTTCCCACGTTTCCATTCTTTGCTTCCCCTGAGACTCCTCTCAGCTGCCCCCACCACCTCTGCACACCCTTCCTGGCGGGGATGTTCAGTTGCTCCAGGATCAGGGCACAATGTCACCTCCGTGCTTGGCAAGGTCTCCCTCATAATAGGGAGGTCTGTGCATTCCAGGGATGGCGACTGGTCCCCGAGCTCCACCTGATGGGCAGCCCTTCAATCCCCCATCCCTCCACAACGGGCGCCTCTGCCTTCTCTTCCCCTGCAGCCGTGTCTACTGCTATTAGTTAGGACTCTGCTCTCTGGTGCTTCTAATTGGGGAGGGTTCCTGCTCTGCAGAGCTGGACAGTGTCTCTTCTGATTTCTGTTTCGTGTCCAGCGCAGGATGTGACCCTCTTTTGGAATGCTGATTTATGGATTTCAGAGATGACTGCGTCCCAGATACAATTTTCTCTGACATTAAGAATACACTGAGAACCAAATACATTTTCTTCTTCTTTTTTAGGGAGATGGACAGCAGTGCACTTAATAAGATCCTTGCCTATAAGATAAACGAACACTTCTTTTCCAACTGGCCAGACCTAAGGCTGTGAGTGTACTTTTACCCACAATTGGCAGTGAAATTACTAAACTGTGCAATTGTCCTGGCTCTGTTTCCTAACAGGTATTTTTATTTTGCTTTCAATGGCACCAAGGCAAATGACTCTGTTTAAGAAGGCCACACCAGTTTGCCATTGTCTGAGGGTACACTCCGGGGCGTGGGCCTTTCAGGGCTGAAACTGCAGAGTGTCAAGTCACCCCAAGCACCAAGACAGAATTCTGGGGGAAACTTAGCTGTCAGGGTGGGGGCTGCTCTGGAGGGCTAGTGGCCTGCAACCCTGGCCACACTGGTTCCCAGAGTGGTTCTGTTTATTTTTTTTTTCTATTTTTTATTTTTGTAGAGACAGAGTCTCACTTATCACCCTCAGTAGAGTGCCGTGGTTCTGTTTATTTTTGTTTGGTTAATTTTTTTTTTTTTTTTTGCAGCTTTTGGCCGGATCTGGGCTTGAACCTGCCACCCCCAGTATATGGGGCTGGCACCCTACTCCTAGAACCACAGGCACCGCCATTTTGTTGATTTTTAATTTTTTTTTTTTTTTTTTTAGCCTAATACTTTTAGGTTTACAGAAAAATTGACCTGCAGGTACAGAGTTTTCCTACACCCCGCCCTCCCCTCCAGGCCTGGTTTCCTGCATTGCTAACCTGGTGCTTTTGCATTACATTGTAGCAGGAGATGGCTCAGACTGACACATCCTTGCTAACTAACAGGGTGGTTTCCAGAAGGCTTCACCTGCTGTTGGTTTCTTAATTGTATGGGTTTGGAGCACAAGGACTGGGGCCCACTCCTGCAGGACCATACAGAGGACTGTTATAGCCTTAAAAATCTCCACCAATCTAACCCTCTCTCCTTCCTCCCAGCCCCTGGTGAGATTTGTGTCTCTATTTTTTGAGCATCACTTATTTTTTTAATTGAGGTCAAATCCACCTGACATCAAATCCTCCATTTAAAAGTAGGATGTCGTGTAAGGCCTACCCCTGTCTACTTTTGGAACATTCTCATTCCTCCCCTCTCCCCCCCCCTAATTCCCCCTAATCAGTCCTTCCCACAGCCCAGGGTCCTGGCAATGATCAATCTGCTCCTCATGTCTGCAGCTTGCCTCTTCCATGGTCCTAAAACATTTTCACTGTGACGTGTGCAGAGGGAGAGACAGAGGTGGGGGAAGAGATTCCATAATGGGTCAACAAAAACATCTGCTAGAAAGAAGCCATGTTAGGCAACTGAGGAAAAGCTATTCTGGGCAATTTGGAAGAAAGCATACAGACACGCATTAGAATGGATGTGTACGAATTTATTAGAGTTTGCATTTTCCCCATTTATTCTGATTGAATCAAAGTTTTCCCTTTCCTGCATTGGCCAATTAAAGAGCGTCATTTGCAATGATGCTGGAGAACTATCAATAATGAGGGAAATATGGAAACAGGGTCAGCTCCAAGGAGGATGATGTCTGGAACATGTGTTTATGGGGAATAATTGGAAAACCCAGGTGGGTGAGACAGAAGCAAATAGTCTGAGCTCAGACCATGGTCTGTGTTTAAGGGAGGTTTTCACTGGTCGGTGGCATGACTGTAAATAAGACTTGTACATTTTGCTGGTTTGTGGGTACCTTGGGTTATCCCTGGAGCTGCAAAGGGCAGAAGCAGAGAAAACAAAATGTGTCCCCTCGGTTCACATCCACCTCTATTTCCTCCCCAACAGAATTTGTGTTTTTGGCTGTAGTTCTCTAACATGAGAACTCTTAAGCTTTTGCACAATTGGCTCCACAACCAAGAGAAACCAGAGTCCTCAGCCAAAGCATCCAGGAAAAGAGGCTGCCAGCCGCCTGCTGCCCTGGGGGTAAACACACAGAGACGGGAGGGCAGCAAAATGTCAGCAGGGTTTGGGGCGTGAGGTCAGAAGCCACTTCTTTCCTGTGTGTGAGCTTTTATTTATTTATTTCAAATCATTTCTTAGTGATGTATTTTATTTTTTTAAAAATGCACAGCCTCAGAAACAGAATGCAAGTATGTTAGATATAAACAGTTTTCTTTTTAAAGAGTGATTTTTTTTTTTAAACAAATCCTCCAGCATCCAAGTTGCAGTCATTTTTGTTGAGATGGGTGTCTTCATCTGACTGTGATTTTGGAAAAGCCTCTTCCAACGAGTGACCTCCTTGTTTGGTCCCCTGCGGTTGTGAGACGATCTTTGCTGTTGTTACCTGTGTACAGACATTTTGAGTTTCGGGGGCAGGGGTGAAACACCTCCTTCAACTTCTCCCTTTCCTTCCTTTAAGTTTAAATGCCCAAGTCCGAACAGGAGACTGCTCACCTGGGCAGGTGGTGCAGGCAATTCCGTAGCTGCTCTCCGAAAGTTATCTGTGCCTGTGATGTTGATATTGAGTAACAGAGGTGAACCCACCTGGGATTATAGGTGGTGGCTCACACCTGTAATCCCAGCACTCTGGGAGGCTGAGGCAGGAGGATCCCCTGAGGCTAGGGGTTCAAGATCAGCCTGAGCAAAAGCAAGACCCCATCTTTACTAAAAACAGGAAAACTAGCCAGGCATGGGGGCAGGTGCCTGTACTCCCAGCTACTCAGGAGTCTAAGGCAGGAGGATCACTTGAGCCCAGGAGTTTGAGGTTGCTGTGAGCTATGACACCAGGACACTCTACCCAGGGCGACAGAGTGAGATTGACTCAACAAGAACAAAAAAATTTAGCAAAAGTGGCATCATCAATATTGGATGTTAAGAGCTGCCAGAAAGAATTGGAAACTCCTTTTGGGGGGAGAGAGGAGTGGCCAAGGAAGGGCCCCCCGGTCCTAACACTGGCTTTTGTTGCTGAGTTTGTGGGAATGTACAGGTTCAGGGGATTGTCGGTTTGCTGGTCACGATCACTTTAGCAACAGCAAGTTGTTTGCTAGGGTGGCTGAATTCTTGCAAAACTTCCTTCAGTTTTTAGCTTCCACATTAATGTATAGATTCTCCATCCCCAGAGAAAATTGGCCTACGTAGTGGGAAGGATCAAGATCATGGAGGACTTTCTGATTGGCATTGGCAGTCTGGCTTGAAGGTGAAAATGTGCTAAATACAGACCCTGAGGTCAGGGACTGGTGTTTCTGATTGTCCTGAGGGAGACTCCAGGCCTTCTCCAGAGTCAGCCTTCTCTGTGGGTGGGAATAAACCGGAAGACACCTCCCTCCGGGCTGCTTTTGTTCCCATGCCCTGGATGCACCTGCTGCCCTGAGCCCAGCACCCCTCCAGGTGAGAACTCTACCTGCAGCAACAGCCCTTGGCAGCAGCCCTCCATCCCCTCCTGCCCTCTGCACCCCAACTTCTGGGGTCCCTCAGTTGAGTCAAATGTCTGTGGTTGATTGAAGATAGCAGCTCCCAGGTCTATGACGTGGGCTCAGCTCAGGGGGGCTGAACAGTCTAATGAGGCCCACGTGTTGGGAGCCTGACTCAGCTTCCATTTGAGCTGAGATCTTGATTCTCCCGCTGTGCCAGCACAGACACAATTAGGAAAAATTATTTTGTAGATAAGGAAAGCCCTGCAAGGTAGGACAGATGGGATTAAAGGCAAAACCGTGTTTGTTAACAGGCCTCCCAGAAAGAAGCCATCCCTTGGCTCAAGGCCAGCCCTGGTTCCCAAGGAAAGGGCCTTCTCTGCTCTGTGACGCAGACGTGGCAGAGGCCTCCTTCATGAAACCACACGGCTATTTCGCCGTCGTCTGCAGACTCCGTATGGCTGCTGACTTCTGCTTAGAAAGGCCATCAAAATGAGAGCACGTGGGGTCGGAGTCTGTAGGAGACCTGTGTGCATGAAATTAGTTGATCAGCAGGCAGGTTTGGGAGTGTTAAATTTAGAGGAACAATGTCTGCGTTCTGTTTTCTATTCTTTTTTTTTTTTCCTTTTTGCATCAGCCAGAATCACCTTCTCCTCTCCTGTTGCCTGTGTCGGGATTTAAGGCCATCCCTAATCCAGGATGGTCTCATCTCAAGATCCTTCACTAACTACATCTGCAGAGACTCCATTGCAAATAATATTCTGTTCATAGATTCTGGGTGATAGGACGTGGATGTATATTTTGGGGTCACCATTCAACCCATTATCATGTATCCAGTTCCTTCTGGAGGCCCTAGGGAAGGCTTCCTCCTGCCTATCCCAGCTCCGGGGGCTCCAGACGTCCCTGGGCTTGTGGCTGCATCACTCCAGTCTCTGTCTCCATCTCCACATTCCTTCTGGAGGTCCCAGGGGAGACTCCCCATCTCTTGGGGGCTCCAGACGTCCCTGGGCTTGTGGCCGCATCACTCCAGTCTCTGCCTCCATTTCCACGTGGCTTCTTCTCTGTATCTGTGTCTCCTCTGCTGTCTCTTATGAGGACACCTGTCACTGGGTTTCGGGGAGTCTAATTTAGGGCAATCTTATCTCGAGATTCTTCACTAATTCCATCTGCCAAGACCCTATTTCCAAATTAGGGTCTTTTCCCTCATTCCTGTTCTACATAAATTTTTGTTGAAATGACCCAACTCAATACAAAGAGGGATTTTCTTCAGCTATTTCCAGTGATTGTGTTGACATTGTGTTTTTCTTAATTAGGGAAAAGTAAGATGACTCCGTCTCTAGCTCCACCCTTCGCAAGTACAAGCCCATGAGAATTATACTCAGATGACCATCCAGATCCTAGTGGTCTGGGCCAGGATGTTTCCTGGTAAGAGTGAGATGTTGACACCAGCTGTCTCATAAACAAACGGGTCTGCTGAGGACGACCAGTGACAGCGCGAGGGAGTCCGGTCAGGCGGTGATTTCCGGCACCTATTCATGCCCCGCACCCCCCGGGGAGCTGGTTCGTGCCTGGGTCTGTCCCAGGCTCCCCATCTGGGGGCCAGAAAGCAGGTGCCGGGGGTCAGTCCCCCGTGAGTCAACCAGACCCGGACGGTGCTCAGCCCCAAGGGGACGACAGAGTGAAGTAGCTGGCAAAGCCCTGTGCTGGTGGGAACCTTATTGAGCTCCAGGCAAACCTCGGGAAGAATGGGATTTTCCAAGTTCTTGTAACATTAAGTTTCTAATTGAGAAGTAACAGACTGCCCATGTGTGTGCTGTGCATTGTGGCATTTTCACATATGTCTGTGCAGTGGCAGGATTACATCGAACTGATTCACACACACCATCGGCTCATGTGCTTACAGATCTGAAGGGCTGTGAGGGGAGCTGGGGACAGTCTGGGGCACCACCGGTCCTGGCAGGGGTGGGGCGAGAACTCAGCTGGGGCTCGGGCTCTAATCTCCCCACAAAGCCTGTGCTGGCACCTGCAGACAGAGGGTGCTCGGATAAAGAAAGGGAATGTGTGGGGCGAGAAGGAGGAAAAAGGTGAGAGTAATCGGGGAGGAAAGAGAGAGAGAAGGAAGGAAGAAAAAGAGAGGGAGAGAGAGGGAGGGAGAGAGGGAGGGAGAAGAGAGGGGGAGAAAGAAAGGAAGAATGAAGAAAAGACAGGGAGAGACAATGAAAGGAAAAATAAGAAAAGCTGAAGGGAAAGATGAAAAAAGAAAGAGGAAGAGAGGAAAAGAAAGAAAGGAAGAAAGGAAGGAAACAGAGAAAGACAGCAGGAGAGAGAGGAAAAAAAGTGAAGGTGGAGGAGAGAAGCAGAAAAAGAGGGTAAGGAAGGAACGGAAAAAAGAAAGGAGAGAGACAGAAAGAGAGAGGAAGAGAGACACATGGAGCGAGAAAGGCAAACGAAAGAGGCAGAAACAGAGAGACAGAGAGGGGAAAGACGGAGGGAGGAGTGTACATTTCAGCCTCTGCGGAAAGGAAAGGTCTCACTCTGTCACCCCAGGTAGAGTGCCATGCTGTCACAGCTCACAGCAACCTCAAACTCCTGGTCTCAAGCGACCCTCTTGCCTCAGCCTCCCCAGTGGCTGGGACTACAGGCACCTGCCACAATGCTTGGCTAGTTTTAGAGATGGGGCCTTGCTCTGGGTCAGGCTAGTTTACAATTCCTGATCTCAAGCAATCCATCTGCCTCAGCCTCCCAAAGTGCTGGGATTACAGGTGTGAGCTACCACACCTGCCCCAGCAGAGGATCTTTTTTGTGGCTGCATAGTATTCCCCACTGTGACCATGAATGCAGTTGCTTACCTGTTGCAATCCTCTGTGGATGGACATGGAGCCACTTCTGACTTTATCAGCCGTGCCCCAGTAAACTCTTTCTACCACTGGGTGTCTCAAACTGCGCCACGCCCATCTGGAAGGAAGACGCCAGCAGTGCCAAATCAAACCTCACCTGTGCCTTGACTACTGATGGATTCCCCCCCCCCAGGGAGGCTGTGGAGATTTATGTTTTTACCATTCGTGGGTTACTGATTAACGCCCCCAGACCCAGCCAGCAGCACGTATGATCAACCATCCATCCCTGCTGATCTGGAAAGCTAAAAATCATTCTTTCACTTTGGTGTTATTTCCCAAATTGCATTTTCCTGATGACATGGGCAGCAAGAGATCATCCCTTTTGTGGTTTTATTAAACTTCGCATTCCCTTTTCTGAAAAGTCTAGTTCCCATCTTTTGTTGCATTTTGGACTTGACTTTTTTTTTTTCCTCTCTTAAAATGTGAGAACTCTTTGTATATTAAAGAAATTAAAACTTTGTCTGTGGATGCTTTACAAGTAGTTTTCCCACCTTCCTGGCTTGACTGTTCCTTTTTGTTGTATGAAGGTATTTAGTTTTTATCTCGCTAAATTCGTCAATACATGGTATTCCAACCGTTGTCCCCAAAGATGCCCTGCATAGGGAAATGGGAAATGGCAGCTAAATGTACCTTAATTTTAAAAATGTTCATTAAAAAATTTTATAAAGAGGTAGCTGACGTGTAGAGAACATTTACAAATATTTCATAAATTTTCATAATGAATTATTTGTAAGCAAAGGTACATTTAACAACCATTTTTCATTTTTCTTAAATGCAGCAACTTTAGGGTAAACTTTGCAATCCCCTATATTTCCCCTCACGGCTGCTGACTTTTGTGCCATCATTAGAAAACCTTTTCTACTCCAAGATTCTTTTTAAATTTCCTTTGTTTTTCCCTTTGGGAAACGGATGTTTATATGGCTTCATCTTTTATGTTTAATTGTTTCTTCATCTGGAATTATTTTAAGAAAAAGAACTGATACACTGAGCCTTTTTTTCTCCCTAAATTTGTAGCCACAACTATTTATTGGATAATCCATCTCCCTCTGGAGATTCAAGATATTAATTTCACCATACAAAAATCGCTAATGTCTGATACACACCAGGGGTCACTCTTTCTGCCTGTTTTAGTAACCGAACCATCTTGCTTTGATTAACTTTTCTTTCTCTAGGTTGGGGCCAGTCTGTCATTTGTGTTCCTCCTGGCAGGAGTAACTTGGCATCTTCCAGTTTCCAGATGACTTTCAGAATAATTCCTTCCTTCCCCCCAAATAAATTTCACTTGATATTCTCGCTGAGTTTCTTAACTATTTTAGGGGAAATGGGTGCTGTTTTTTAATTCAAGAATGAAGCCGGGCTTTTTTGTTTCATTACATCTTGCTTTATGTGGGAGCCATCTGCAAAGTACCACTGGCAGGTCCAGTCTAGAAGTTAAAGGTAGATTTTCTGCCTTTTCTGAGCAGGCAGGTGGGAATAAAGATGTTTATATTTGCAAAAGCTCCCAGTGGTCCTGGCACCTGGATTTCTAACCATCCTCAGTCAATGCAGGTTCACACAACACGAAGAAATCAGAAAACTTGAAACAGCTCACCTTTGTCTTGTTTGCCGCAGACTTATATTTTAAAGAATTCAGCAAGGCAGTGTTCTGGGAGTGCGCCCCGGCATTTGAGCAATTCCATTCTCTTTTGCCTCCTTGTAAGATGACAGGGGATAAAACTGAATGGATCGGTCACCAAAGGGTCACAACTGCAAATCCTGAACTATGTTTAAGATACCTGCAAAATGCTCAAAATAAAGTCCAGTGTCAGGCGACTCTTCACGAAGGACCTCGCTACCATAAAATTCACAAGCAACAACAGAATCTCACAAGGCACCATGGAGATTTCACCCTGTAGCACCTTCTCCAGTCCCAGCAGGCGTTGAAAGGTAGAAAAATAACTCCTTGTCAATATTGCCCACATCCATCCCTGTCTTTCTTCTAGGACTCAGAAGACCCCGCGTGGCCATTTCGTGCTAGACAGGCGTCAGTTCATGTACAGCAACGTCCGTTCCAAACAGGACTTGGGCAGCACATCCGTTGTCAAGAAAAGCTGATCCACCGAAAACACCGAGCTCCACCGATAATGCTCTAATTACACTCGGGGGTGTGCGTTTGTTTGTAATAACCAAAGTCACAAACTCCATGGGAATTAGTTGAAATGAATTTGTGGGGGAAGAATGTCATTCTGCACTTGAAATGATATATTTGGACTCATTATTTTATTAGATCATTTCTATGGGGGAAGATCACCAAAAAGGAGCTCATTTTTTTTTCCCCTCCTAAATTTCTACCCTCAAAACCTTTCCCGGTATAAGCCATCTTCCCCTGAAGACTGGAAGCATTAATTTTATCCCATAAGAACTTGCAAATTCTTATATGTGTCGGGCCCGCTTTGCACTAAATGAGAGATTAACACAAACAGCTGATGCAGAGGGCTGGCATATTTTAGGTCCACAAAGCAGCAGAGTGTGCCCTGTGTGTGTCACCGGTACAATATAATAAATTTGGCAGGAGAGAAATCGGGGACCCTGATTACGGCTCATTCAAATAGGATGTAAATTGGTCAAAGCAAAATAAGCCCTGAGTGTCCCTGGGACTGTTAACATCCCGGCCTCCCCCTGGTGTGGATCTCTTACCCCTAATCACGGCCCCTCTGCCCGCTCGCCCGCCATTTGGCTGCCGCTAAGGACCTGATTATCTATAAATTTATGGGAATCCTCAACAACCGATCTTCCTCTCCTGATAATGTTTTCTGACACATTTCAGGAGACACGGCTGATGTGTGAGGCGTCCTGCACACGGGGTGCACGGCACACACACACACAGGCAACCCGCCGGCAGCCGGTCCATTGGAGACCTCTGGCTAGAGAGATGCTCGCCAGGAAAGCCGTTGCCGTGGCAACGTGCCCCACAGCTGTAGCGAGACTAGGAAAAATAGTTTTATGATTATTTCAATGAAGTTTCTTTCTTTTCTTTTCTTTTGTTTCTTTCCCCCACCTTTTGTTTTGGAACTCTACAGCTCCAGAGGGGGTTTGGTTCAGACACTCATCTTTTTAAGTGGGGTATAAGTGTCCAGGCACCCACACAAGCACATATGCACACGAGTATGAGTATATAAACCAGCGAGGCTGCTGTCGGGGAAAGCTGGAGGTTTCGAGCGACTTGCAACTGGAGTTGGGGAGAGGAAGGTTGGAGTTAGGAAGCATCTTATAAAACAAGGTGGGGGGTGAACCTAATAAAACGGCTCCTACTCCCAACTTCCCCATGGAATTTGGGGATACGGCAAGTACCCCATGCCAGAGGGTCTTCAGCTGTCTCCTTGTTTAATTCTCCATCATGAAATAGGACAAAGACCCGTCCAGATCTGTGTCAAGGAGCCAGGATAGCCGGTTGTGATCATCCCTCACCACTCTCTCTCTTTCCTGAAGAGTTTGCTCTCTTGGGGGAAAAAAAAAGGCACTGTCTGACACGAGTGTGGAATTCATTAGCTGGTGCAGTGCACCTGTGACAGGCCTGGTGGTGACAGGTAATTTTGAGCCTGGATTTTTTTTTTTTCTCTCGCAGCCCTTCTGACTCGGGTCCTGACGGTGCCTCCACATTTGTACCAGATTGGAGATATTTTGAAAATGATCACTCGGAAAGGTTGCAAACTCCTCCACAAACTGCCTTGTGCTGTGTGGAAGAGAGGGGGTCGAGAGGGAGACGGCTTCTAAATCCCCATGGACTCATGGGAGCCCACGGCCACAGGCTCAGAGGATTTGGGGGCTGAGAGGAACATTGAGATCAAGCCCGCAGACAGGCCGTCTCACCAAGGGGACAGCAGATTCCCGAAAGGAAGAACTGAATTTCTTTCCACTAACGGAATAATGGACTTCCCTGTGCCCTCCATCCATCCCCATGGCTGTCCCTAAAATCATCATATAGTGTACAATTGCAGGTGATTTAAGTGTTTATCCTCACTGCCTGTGCCACTGTCACCGCATTCATACAAATCTGGGGGAAGAATTTTAGAAATATCAATAGACAATTTAAAAAGGGCTGTCTACTTGTTACAACAATTTCATATGTATAACTTTCTTTTCAATGGAAGTATAGAAGAGGGAACCTAGAAAAAACATACTTTTGGAAATCTGTTTTCTATTCACTGTGGACTTGATAATCAAAGGGGAAAGATTATATAGTAGGTGGTGCTGGGCCGATTGTCAATTATTTGCTCATGGGAGTGTGGCATGGCGACAAGCCACAACCTCAAATCAGACAGAAAACTCATGAGTGAAGTACAAATATAAATGTACATAAACCCACCTGGCTACCAGAAAAGCATACAGGATAATATCTTTATAATTTTGAGGGTGGTGGTGGAAAAACCTTTCATAGCAGCCAAGAAAAACAACTTTGATTGCCCTAAGTGGTTAAACATATCACAACAAAACACAGCACAAACTTCTAAGGAAACACACAAAGAGAAGATGTAGGCGACAGTTTATGGCTTTGTAACCATAATATATAAAGAGTTTCTGCAGAGCAATATGAAAATGGAAAACAACTCTAAAAAATGGGTAAAGGATATAATGCATTCCTTTTACAAATACATTTTGAGCACCCACAATGAGCCATGTGTTGCAGTCAGCAAACAGACAGGTAAATATGGCCACCCTGGAGGAATCTGTATTTTGATAGGAAAAGACAACTGAGATATAGTAAATTTAGTAAATAAGCAACTTCTGTAACCTAAGGAAGTTAACGCTTTTTGCTGAGCTGTGAAATGAAGTGTACAGCCAAGAGGGAGGTGGAGGCAAGTGGAAATGTTTAAATGTCTTGACGCAGCTAAGTGGGTTACCTGAGCGCAAAAACCATCCTCACGGCACTCCCTGGCTCACTGTTTTACCCTCATGAGATTACTTCATGCCAGCACTTAGCAACATTCCATACTGTTACTATACTATCCTCAGAGGTAGAGATTGTAGCCTTAGCTCTTAAGATAGAATAGACTTTGTATAATTTTTCTTTCTTAAGCAGAATCCCTTGCACATATGATCCTGCTTTTTAACTAGGTACAGAAGGTTAGAAATATCTGGGACTTAGTATCCTGGGGAAAATGCATGAGGCTGTATTTCTCTATGATTCTCTTTAGCTCTCACATGGTTCTTGTAATTCATAAGTAGGTCACTATGAAAGTTTTGAGACAGACTGTGTTGTGGTCCATTATTTCACTTTCACACAGTTGACGCGTCCTTTCTGATTTACCTGGTGCAAATTTCAACTTGATCAGCTTCTCCTTGTTGCTGGGAGGACTTCCATTTGTTTCCATCTGCACAGATGTTACTTTTGTTGATCTTTTTGTCTCAGAACATTTTGCAGCTGGGCCCAGTGGCTCATGCCTGTAATCCCAGCACTCTGGGAGCCTGAGGCAGGTGGATTGTGTGAGCTCAGGAGTTCAAGGCCAGCCTGAGCCAGAGCGAGACCTCATCTCTAAAAGTAGCCAGGGGTTGTGGTGTGCACCTGCAGTCCTGGCTACTCAGGAGGCTGAGGCAAGAGGATCACTAAACCCAAGAGTCTGAGGTTGCTGTGAGCTGTGACATCGTGGCAAAAAGTGAGACTGTATCTAAAAAAACAACAACAACAAAAAAAAAAAAAAAAAAAAAAGAAAAAAGAAAAGAAAAGAAAAGAAAGGGAAAAAGATGCCTTTTACAAAAATCAACTTAGCAAAGGCAGGATATGGTAAAAAAAATACTGTGAAACTGAAGCTCCTATTTTCTTTGCCAGCTCCCATAGAAGTCACCCCTGGATGCTGAATGTGGATATTTTAGGTAGAAAATTGGTGGGTCCACACTTACGGTGCATCTTAGAAGGGTACAGGTGAAACTTACTAAATGTAGAAAATAAACATCTGTACACAATAACTAAGAAAATGCCATGAAAACTATATCAGCCAGTTCGATGAAAATATTTCAAATTGTATATAAAACCAGCACATTGTACCCCATGATTGTATTTATGTACACAACCGTGATTTAATTAAAAAAAAAAGAAGACATAATGACAGTGGTTTTAACTCAACACAAAGACACTTTGTTTTCCAACTTAAAAAAAATAATAATGTTGGGATGATAGGGAAAGATAAGTATTCTGGGAATGTAGACTCACTTTTGTAGGTGAACTTTGCAATTGCCTTGGTGGAAGGAACCTGGATTTTATTGCAGGATTCTGCTTACCTGTTGTGAGATCTGGATTCCTCTTACTCTTTGAATTCTGTTTGTTTTCTGGGTCTCCTTGGTTTGAGTGCCTTTCTGGTGACATATACTCAGAAACAGGGAGGTGTGTATCCTCTTTCATTCGGAAAGGTTGTTTTCTGCAGGTGGGGGGGAACAGAAAACTCTTTCTGGAAGTACAGGGGAGGCTGGGGACAGAGAAATTGTGATGATTTTCCTGAGAGCTGCAATTGCTGTTAGACTCCACTCAGAATCCTGTCCCATGAGGCAAAGATTAAGTCGCTTCATTTTCTTCTGAGAGAAGCTACCTGAACATAGCTAAAACGTATGAGGGTTTTTTGGTGTGGGGGAGACGATTTCTCCCAGTCCAACACCTGTCTCTCCCTCACTGCACCCCCCACCCTCAAGCCCATTTTAAGTTTCACCGCTGACCCAATTGCTGGAGTGAAAACTAGTTACCTGTCCTTGGTGGACATGCTATTCCCTGGGAATTATGTCTCATTGAGATTTCATCAGAATTGTAAACTCATCTAGCTAGCCAGATCGGCAAATCCCAGGAGTACACAGGTCAGGAAAAATAGCACAAATTACAGAAAAACTCTGTTGTCATATTGCCAGGATACAAGCATGGGAAGGGCCAGTTTCCAAGAATTCCCTGACATTAAACAATATATTTTTTCTTTCTTTTTTTCTTTTTTTTAAGGATAGAAGGTGTATAATCCCCACAAAGCATGCTGTAGAAAAAATATTCAGAAAGAGTAAAATAATAAAATTAAAAAGAGCCAGAGCATATTGAAGACTCCCATTAAAAATCTAAGTGCTGCAGGCAGTGGGTGCCCGTTCTTGGACTCTGGAAATCTTACCCGGATCTGACAGAGACCCAGTTCAGTTACCTCCAGGGCAGAGGGTAAAGCCATCTTTCTGCATTTCTACTTTTTTAATTGATAGGCAGAGCTTTGTTGGATGTGATAGAATAAGGCCAAATTGCATTCAATGTGATGCTCATCTTCACGCCGGGATTTCTCTGTGGTCTCCTAAATTAAAAGGGGGGACCTTGAGACCACATATTCTAAGAGTCCATTCATGCAAAATGCACAGAACAGGTGAATGTCTGTGGACAAGGAGTGGACCAGTGATTGATTAGGACTGAGGGCACGAGGTGTGAGAGATGGGAGTGGCTGGGTGATAAAAATGTTCTGAAATTGACCTCAATGATGGTTGCACCCTTTTGAACACAATGACATCCATGGCATTGTACTCTTTAAATAAGGGTGTTGTGTGGAATGTGGATGGATAACACAACCAAGCTGCTGAAATAAAAAAGTGTATGAAGCACCAATATAAATCTAAGCAAATTACAATTTTTTTAAAATACGAGAATAAATGCCTGTGAGGACAAAGGTGAAAAATTAGGGCAGTACATCTGGAGTTGGGAGGATTTTAAAGTGTCTTCCCCACGCACACGGTTTCCAGTGGAGGTAGATTCACCTCACTGCAGGTGACACAGAACAGCTTCTGCAGGTCCTCAGCGGTTTCCAAGCCTCTTTGGTTATTTTCCCGTGTACTTGATGATAGGAAGGGGCCCCTGATTATCAGCATCCCCCAAAATGTGCTTCTCCCACCCCCCACCTTGCCACGTGCAATCTTATTATCTTGATTATCTTGATAATATGATAGGAAACAGAATAATTTGTGAACAGTGATCATATTCAGAGTTTTTCACCCTTCTGTTAAAAAAAATCCTAATTGTGGGAGTCGCCTGTGGCCTAGTGAGTAAGGCGCCAGCCCCATATACCGAGGTTGGCGGGTTTAAACTCAGCCCCGGCCAAACTGCAACAAAAAAATAGCCGGGCGTTGTGGCGGGCATCTGTAGTCCCAGCTACTTGGGAGGCTGAGACAAGTGAGCTGCCTAAGACCAAGAACTGGAGGTTGCTGTGAGCTGTGATGCCACAGCACTCTACCCAGGGTGACAACGTGAGACTCTGTCTCAAAAAAACCAAATAATAAAAAAAATCCTAATTATGACCATTAGCCACCTCCCCACCACCCCACACTCCCATGGACTCATAAACAGAATTCTGACTCTCTTTCTTTCTGTGGATAGAATCCATCAGGAAACACAATCTGCATTTTGAATGTGAGAACGTGAAAAAGACAACACTTGATTAATTTGCTGCTTGGTCCTTGCAAACAGTCACAAGATTTTCCCAGAGTAAAGCCCCGAGAATCGCAGGTGGCTGGAACCATTGCATCCCCCTCCCCCACTCAAAGGCACATTGGTTGTTGATGTTGCGAGCGTCCCACATAGAGAACCATGTGACCAATGTCCATGGTCAGTTTTCCAAGAAACAGGCCAAGAACAAAAATAGCAAAGTTGAGATAAAAGGAAGAAAGTGGAGATTTTGGAGGAGGGAAAAAAATATGTGGCCTAGAAGAAAGGACTGTCTCTGTCTTTACACGCCAGTTAGTTATCAGTACACTTTAAAGGAATCCATCCTGGATTTCGGTGTTACCACCCAAGCAGCTGATAATTCTTGCAAGCCTGATAACCAATTTTCTTTGTAATCCTGTAATGAGTCTATCTGGACGTTCAAGTTTTATTTTGATCCTACCCAGTTATAACTAAAGAGAATGAGGGACACACAGGGGGGAGGACCTAAAGCCCTAACACCCTTGAAGTAACACTTCCAAAGAGGAAACAGATCAGCGGACCTGAGGCTCCCATGGCTATGTATCTGATGACGCCACCCTCAGAATCTTCCCGACAAAGGCCATGTGCAAGCTAGTTAATTTAACCCCTCTGTTTTTGGCGGGAGGTACTATTTTCAATTTTGGTCCCCCAAACCTGGCTTCCTTTTCAGGGAAGGATGCTGAGATGGGGCAGTGTGAGAACAGAAAATTCACATACCTTCAGAGGAGTTTAACAATATGACAGTAAATGGAAATGTAAGCCAACCAGAATCTCATCATCTGCTGTGGGCTGATCTGCTCCCCCCAAATTGATATGTTTCCATTTTAGCTCAGAGGACCTCAGACTGTGGCTATATTTGGAGATAGGCCCTTCAAGAGGGGATTAAGGTAAAACAAAGTCACTAAGGTGGGACCTGATATAACAGGACTGGTGTCCTTATAAGAAGAGGGGGTGAAGACACAGACACACACACAGGGATGACCCTGTGAGGACACAGGGAGAAGGACGGTGTTTACACACCAAGGAGAGAGGCCTCAGGAGGGACCAGCCTGAGACACTTTGATCTCAGATTTCCAGCCTCCAGGACATGAGAGAAGACATGTGGTTTAAGTTGCCCTGTTTGTGACATGTCACAGAAGCCCCAGGAAATGCTATCCTTGTGGTTGCTATGAAGGTCAAGGTAGAATTAGTATGAATAATTAGTATGAATAAGGTCAGGGTATGAATAGTTGTTGGCACTTCCTTTCTCCCAGTTTTCTTTTATGAAATGCAGTTTGCTTATTTGGTGCTCAATGTTGCCTCCTGTGCTTCTCACCTGACTGGGATAAAGAACTCAGAAAGGTTCCTCTTCCAAACAAGGTGGTGGCATGGTTACCTGCAGGAGAGTTCAAAAGGCTGGGAAGGGGTTGGCTAGTACGTAGTTGGACTGGGATTAGAATCCACACCACCCAGTACCCACAGTGTGTGCTGTGACCTCTCTCAGCAATGAAAGCAGGTGGTCTGCAGGGATCAGGGCTGTTGACTGACTGCCCACTTTCCCGCTGAAACAATGGAAGTGCAGAAATGGTGGAACATGACCTGTGAGCTACTGGAGCCACATTGCTGCAAGCCTAGCATGAAACAGCTCAACAAATTCCTTCTCAAATACAGAGATGAGATGAAGATCTTCTAAGATAAAATCCAAGAAATCTCACCATCAAATACCCTCACTCAAGGAATTTTTAAAAGTTATGCTATGAGAAAAAAAAAAAGATAATTACAGAAAGAAGGTCTGACACACACAGAACAGAATGATTGGTAAAGAAATTACCAAACATGTGGATCAAGCCAGAGAAACGATAATGATGTTAACCAGCAATGATTACAAAGGTGAATTTGTAGAGGTGAAAAAAAAAAATGAGTCTGATTCTTAATTTTAAAAATTAATCAAATTTTGTCATTTTGCTCAGACTAGTAAAACTGTCAAGCAATTACTTTTAAAAGATGATGGCTCTCTATCAATTCATTCTGGAAGGCTAAACCTGGCTCAACTCAACCAATGCTTCTGGCAGCTGTGAAGACTAGAACATTTGGAAGTTGATCAGAAATGTAAAATTAGAAGCAGCAAATCTGATTTCAAAGAATGTGACCTGTAACAATTCTACAGGATATAGCTGATATTTTTCTCAGGCAAACGATTGTTTATAGCATGGATGAGGTGCTTATAAAATTATCAGAGGAGCAAAGTCGGGGGGCCTTGTAGGTGTGATAGGTTCAGAGAGTTCAGGAAATAGATGCTATTGTCACAATAGCCCCAGCCTTACAAAGCTGCGGTGGAGGTGAGGTAGAACTTGGGTGTGGTGGCCCCAAGCATCCAACAACCCTTCACCCTCACCAGAAGAAAATGGGCCTCAGGCTCTCAGGTGGCTGTGAAAGAGTACCAACAATTGGGGGGCTTACCACAACAGGAATTTATCCCCTTCCAGTCCTGCAGCCCAGAAGGTCTGAGATGCAGGTGTCTCAGGGCTGCTCTCTCCACAGGCCCCCAGGAAGCTCCTTCCTGCCTCTCCCAGCTCCTGGAGGCTCCAGGTGTCCCTGGACTTGTGGCCACATCACTCCAGTCACTGCCTCCATCGCCACGTGGCTTCTCCTCTGTGTCTGTATCTCTTCTTCTATCTCTTATAGACACCTGTCCTTGGACTTAGAGACCTCCCTCATCCAGGATAATCTTTCTTGAGATCCTTAACTTACATCTACAAAGAACTTATATGTAAATATGTTCCATTCTCAGGGTCTTGGTGAACACAGATTTTTGGGGGGGACACCATTCCACCCACTACAGGTTCCAACTTTCATTCCTTCTGATCCTCAGTTGGAGTTTTTCCAAGACTCTGAAATCATGGTAGTTTCAGAGATGTAGTTTTTAGCTTTTCTGCTCCTGCACAAGAAGACATCATAGAAGAATGGCAGAGAGAATTTTAAGGATCAGCAGAAAGTGCTACTCCAACCCCCAACTGGCTTCTGTCTGCTCAGCAGAATTACTATAAAGCTGAGAAAATGGAGGGTTGACATTATGGGTTCACAGTCAGGAAGGCTGGGATTCATCTCTCAACTCTACCAACTCACCTGCTGGGTAACCAAGTTACTTGATGTCTCTGAGCTGAGCCGTGGTTACCTCCTTGGTAAAATGGAGATAATAATGACACTGATTTAATAGGGTGACAATGACAACTCATGAAATACTGCAAAAGAGCTTGGCACAATTCCTGGCCCACAGCAGGTGCCGGATAAAAGACAGCCTATCACAAATAAAAATGATGATCATACATCTGTTGGGCAAGTTCAATTCTTTGAGAAGCATTTGAGGCTTCTTGGTTAGCTGGGAGGATGACTTGGCTCCTTTGCTGAATTGGAAGTGATAGGAGCCTCTCTAGGGACAAAACTCATCTTCACTTCTTTGGCATCAACCTTCACTGTTCTGTTCCAAAATCTTCTAAGCCACAGGTATAGGACTGGGCATGCAGGACAGAGGAGGTCCAAAAATGTTTCTCAACACATCTGCTTAGCAAGTATTTCCATGTGACCCATCCAGACCCCAACTTCACTTTTAGAAGGTTTCAGTAGAGTTGGCGGGGGTTGTATTGAGCAGGTGCCTTGTAAGCAGTCATTTTGGAATGGCTCCAAACAACCCCAATGTCCTGCTATTCTTATGCTTGAGTGGTGAGGACGTGGCAGAAGTAAGGGAATGTAATTTCTAAGATGAGTTTACCAGTAGACTTCTCTGGTTTCCTCTCTCTCTCTCAATCTCTCTCACTGTTTCTCTCTCTAAATATTTCTCAATCTCTTTCAGTCTCTCTCTCTTAATCTCACTTTAATTTTCTCTCTCTCAATGCCTCAATCTCTTTCAGTTTGTCTGTCTCCCAATTTTTCTCTCTCAATCTCTCAATCATTTTCACTTAATCTGTCCCTCACAATCTCTCTCCTACTATCTCCCTCTCCCCTCTCTTTTCCTACTCCTTTGTTCTGAGGAAAGCAAGTTGCCATTTTGTCAACAGTCCTATAGAGAGTCCCATATGGCAAGGAGCTGACTTATTGGGCTGACAGCAAATGAGTGAGTTTGAATGCATGCTCTTCCCCAATTTAGCCTTCACATGAGACCTCTGCCCTGGCTGGTACCTTGATGGTAGCCTATAAGGGATTTGAGCCAGAATCACTCAGCCAAGCTGCTCTCAACCTCCTGAACCAATGAAACTGTAAGATAATAAATGCACATTGTTTTAAGCTGTTATGTTTGGGGGCCACTTGTTACACAGCAACAGCAGACTCATACGGTGCTTGAGTCCATGAGTCCCAGCTCATACAGAGGTTGATATAAAGGGAGGTTTAGAATCTGGCTTCCACCTCCACAACTCCATCATTCCATACATTGTGCTATAGCATTGCTCACATGTGGTACGCCACATCCTCCTCACCCACCATGCAGCAAGCATCCCTGAGCACCTGTGACTTCTCCCTGGCTCCCCACTCCACACCATGTTGCCTTCCTGGTCCTAGTAGTGGCCTTCCTTGGTGTCCTTGGCTTGTAGACACCAATCTCTGCTTTCATATTCATCTGGCACTCTCCTGTATGCACCATCTTGTAAGAAGAGGGGCATGTCTTTGTTTTCCAAACACTATATAATCCACTTCCCCAGAAGTTCTGTTTATGAGCCCAAACCTCTCTCTCCCTGGGCCATAATCAGTTCTCATCTCTCAGGAAGGAAGCCCTTCTCCTTCTTGCTTTAGATTGTCCCTGTTGAACCATGAACCAGGGCCCCGCGATGCTCTCCAATTTCTGAGCACTGCCAACCCTGGTAGCATCTTATTCCTTCCAAAAAGACAACAAAGAACATTACGGAGTGATGGCTTACCTTGTTTGGGAAGGAAATCCACCCTTTTGCCTTGCTGGCAAACATCTTCCCATGTTCTAATGAGAACCCCGAGGAATACCCAGCAAGAAAAGGAGAGAAGACATCTGCCCCACGGAGCCTGCGGCTGTCCTTCAGTCATCACTCCATACTCCCCTCGCTAGAGCCACATTTTTTGCAGAACACATTATAGGTGAGTTTCCAAAATCCCATTCTGTCACCCGAAGACTTTTGATTTCCAATTTCCTTTAATTTGGGCAAACGGGTCTTGGCTGCAGGTCAGCATAGAATCCCCCTACCCCAGTTATTTAAATAAGGTTTTCATGATTTCCCCCAGATCATTAGTTTAATTCTTCCACTGTCAGGTGAAATCATTCATACACCAAAGACAACAGAGGAAATAGGATCTTTGCTTGTTTCTGCGTCTCTTGCCTTACCTCCTGCCGCCCCTGAAATGTGCTGAGTGTCACTCTGGGGAACTTATGAACTTGGCTGAACACAAATGGATTTTACACTTTACAGGTGTTTCTAGCACTGAAAGGAACCAGGGTGTGTAACTGAGAAAGAAAGGAAAAAAAGACAAATTAAGGATCTACTCTATTTTTGTCTCATTTATAATCTTTTCCCCAAGAGGTTGTAGGCTGGTTAAATTTAACTAGTTTAAAAGGCAACTGTGTCAAAAGGCACCACGCTCTACTGCTCAGTCTTGCTTGGCAAGAATGCCAACCAGCTCTGAGTCCTTTGGGGGCTGGCAATAGGGCTCATGCAGATTTTTTTCCAGCTCCTTCTATGCAATGTTTTTGGGGAGCAACTTTGCCCTTCAATGCTGGGCTACTCTCTGCAAACACCATGTGCACCCATGGCCTGGACTGTCCTTGGAAGCTTACTTACCAGCCGCAAGGGGCTCATAATGGCCTAATTAACAGCACAGGGCTAACAAGCCATTTACGCTGTACCAACATGTTGGTGCAGAGGGATCTCAGGGGCCGTGAATCCCTCAGAGACCCAAGAGGGATGAAATGATAATGCTGGGTAGCAGAGTGCAGCCTTGCATGGGAGGGGAGACTTGAATAAGTCACAAGATGAGGCTGGGTGCCGTGGCTCACACCTGTAATACAGCACTCTGGGAGGCCAGGCTGGGAGGATCGATTGAGGTCAGGAGTTGCAGACCAGCCTGAACAAGAGTGAGACTCTGTCTCTACTAACAAAAGAAAAACTAGCTGGGCATTGTGGTGGGCACCTGTAATCCCAGCACTCTGGGAGGCTGAGGGTGGAGGATCCCTTGAGCTCAGGAGTTCAAGAACAGCCTCAGCAAGAGCAAGAACCTGTCTCTACTAAAAAATAGAAAAACTAGCTGGGTTTTGTGGTGGGTACCTGTAGTCCCAGCTGCTCAGGAGATGGAGGCAAGAGGATTGCTTAAGCCCAAGAGTTTGAGGTTGCTGTGAGCTGTGATGCCACAGCACTCTAGCCAGGGTGACAGAATGAGACTCATCTCAAAAGATAAAAAGTAAAAAACAAAAGCCACAGGGTGGCCTAACCCTGCAGGCAACATTCTCGGTGCACATTTATGGGCAGCCGTTCAGATTCACCAAAGGTGTCAGTTCCCTAAATATACATACACATTTTTATCTAGGACTGTTTAAAAATTAGGTGTGTGATGATAATTCATAACCATATATCCCAAGTTGAAAATCTCTAAGAGAGAAGATTTTAGTATCACCACTTAAAGGATCAGTATGTGAGGGTATGCCCATGTTAACTGGCTTGGTTAAGCCATTCCACAATGTTCCAAACCTCGAGTTGCATGCCATAAATGTGTGAATTTTTTATCTGTCGCTTGAAAGAAATTTAACATGTGAACATTTCCGAAATGCACCAGATGCAGGTATGACTCACTCGGCAGCTCAGTTCAATGAAAATCTGTTTCATTGGAGTTTGCATCTGCTTGTAAGAGCACACAAAAACTGCCTAGTGTCCTTTTCTGACAGGATCCTTTATTTTTCCAACATGCTTATTGCCCCCAGTGAATTCTGTATAAAGCCCTGGGCATTTATAAGCACTGGGGCTGTTTCTGACAGCCCCAGCGATGCAAAATATGCCCTCTCAAAATAATTTGTTTCAAATATTCACTTAAAACATCATGATCCCTTTTTATGTCACTCATGAATTTTAATCTTTTCTCTTAAAAAAATGCAAAGGACCCTGGAGTGCACCCATGCCCCCCTACAAATATGTGGGAAGTGAAGAATGACTACAGGGGAAATACTCACGTCTGTTCGGAAAAACGTGTGCCAACCAGTCATAGGAATGTTTCATAGATGAAGGTTTGGAAGTTTTCATTTCGTAAGTGGGGAAATGCGCAGATTTTGAAAGGCTTCTAAAATCTCCCCATGGATTCCATGCCTGCAGAAGGCAAACACTGTAATAGCATGTGCACAGCTCGGGGCTTGGAGGGATGTTCCTGCAATGCCCAAGTGAGAGCTCTTTGGAGACTCGTCAGCAGTCTGACCGTCCTGAGATAATTTTCCTCTGGGCTGAAATATATTATCGGCTTTCTGTGGTTCTGCAGAGACTCAAGAAGGCTACTTGGTCGGAAGCCACAGGCCAGCAAGCAACTCTGATTTCCAAAGCTGTGGGAAAACAGCAGGGCTAAGGGCTTTCTTTTTGGGGCATTTTTTTTTCTCAGTGGCTGTCCCCATTTTTCTGAAAGTGACTAGGGAAATTTTGATGTACGTAGCCAAGGCCAGTAGTCAGCTCCTGCACCACCAGCTGTCTGGCATGACCCAAGGTCATCGCAGGAATAAGAAGACATTTATGCTGTGAGGGAAGCACCAGTCCCCACATCCAAAGCTGTCACTTTGGGTGCTGCAAAGGTGCAAGAGAATCGTGTGGGAACAACAGAACCGTCTGCCAAACCGAAGAGAAGAAATTAGAGCAATTATCCGCTTTAACGAGGCCACATTCCTTGTGTTGTCATTCACCAACTACATCGTTTTGGAGCCCAAAATTTCTGCCCCTGGCATTTTTGTTTTAAACAGAATTTCATATGCAAACAAAAATAGATCCCTCTAAAAATGATTGTTTTGGAAGTTTTCAGTTCCGGAAGTAGGAGAAAGAAGGTTTTCAAATGGGAGAGAAGACAGGGCCCAGTTGGGAGAGTGTTTCTGAGCCTGGTGGGTTCTCTGCAAAGCCACCTCATCTCACGTCCTGCCCCTGGCAGGTAATCAGCTCAGGGCGGTTCTGTGTGGCCTTGGCGCTCTGAGTTTGAAGTTTGGAGTTAGGATATTCCTGGGCTCAGAGACCACTGGAGGAAAACAGGGCTCTTTTCTAAGAAACAGATCAGAACTTAAACAAATGCACACAAAACTCACCACTCTTCTGTTACAGGGAGATGTGGGTCTCTCTCCTTGTCATCCCCCAGCCCCACCTGCTGCTGTCCCACGTCAGGGGTTGAGAATGTGCCTGACAAGAGACAGATGTTCATCCCAAACCTACCTCCACTGGTCCAAGCCCAAGTTCCCCAACTGGCCTGAGTTTCATTTTTCTCTTCTGTAAAGTAGGAATAATTACCTGGGACCCTTCAGGGTTCTTCTGAAGAATTGAGGTCAGGCATAGAAAGCTCTTGGAAGTGGGGGTACGGCAGAGGAGCTGAGCAATGGGCTCCCAGTATGATTGTCGCTCACACTGCTGCTGACAGGCGGGCACCTCAGTTTCAGTCAGGGTGTGATTTAGAGTGATTCTCCATGGGGGAGATTTCGTGCCTCCCCGGGGCACATTTGGCAACATCTGGAGACATTGCTTATTGTCATAGTCGAGGAAGAGAGATAACTGGTATCTGATGGGAGGGGCCCAGGGACGCTGCTTAGCAACTAAAATGAACTGGACATCCCACACAGAGTCCTCCAGCCAAAATGTTGATAATGCCAAGGATGAGAAACTCCGCTGTGCATGAAGGACTATGTATCATTTCTCTGTCTATCTTCTATCATCTATCTGTCTAGCCATCCATCACCTATCCACCCATCATCCATCCATCTACATGTATCATTTCTCTATAATTTATCTATCTACCCATCTGTCATCTCGCTATCATTTATCTAGCTGTCTATCTACCTACCTACCTATCCATCTAGCCGTCCATCCATCTATCTATCACCTACCATCTACCTATCTATCTATCCATCCATCTATATCTATCTATCTATCCATCCATCTATCTATATCTATCTATCCATCCATCTATCTATCTCTTATCTATCCATCCTATTTATCTTTCTACCTTGCTCTATTTATCCATGCTATCTATCTATCCATCCTATTTATTTAGCTATCTCTATCTGTCACTATCATCTATCTTTCTATCCTGTATCATCTATCAATCATCTATCTATCCATCTATCTATCATTTATCCATCCTATCTATCTCCACATCTATATATCACCTATTTATCTATCTCTATCTATCCACCTTATTTATCTATATCTATCTATCTTTACATCTATATATCACCTATCTATCCATGCTATTTATTTATCTATCCACCCTATTTTTATATCTATCTATCTATCTATCCATCCATCCTATTTATCTATCAATCATTTATCTATCTATCCATCCTATTTATCTATCTATATCTATCTATTCTCTATCTATCTATCTATCTATCTTCTTCATCATCATCTATCCATTTCTGGCACTGATTCAAAACTGGGGACAATTTTTCCTTACCCTTGGCAACACCTGCCAGTGTCTGGAGACCTTTTTGGTTCTCAGGACTGGACGGGAGACTGTATGCTCCTGGCCTCTGTTGGTTGGAGCCCAGGGAAGCTATAAACATCCACATATGCCCACAGATGCACCCAGCAGAGATAATTTCCCACCCTGAATGTCAGCAGAGATGAGTTTGAGGAACTCCACTCAGCCTAGTGGGGCCTGGAGTACACCCAGAAGGCCTGGGCATATCATGGCCCTTTGTTCTCTCTGTCAGGAAAAGGCCTCAGGATAGAAGGCAAGAATGGTGAACCGCTAGTCTGGAAGGAAGAATTGGAGGTGGATTTTATACAAAAAATAAAATTTCAGTCCCTGAGACAGAGAGTATAGAAGATCTTGAGTGATTCAGACGCAACTAAAAACAAAAGCAAAGGGAAGAAAGCCAGAACAGGTGATGGGAAAACATAGCAGGCTCTTCCTTCCAGAATGTGGTGGAATTTGATCTGAATATGTGAATACCCCAAATGGGAAGAGTGCGTCAACACCCAAAGTTCCTAACTCCCAGGGCCCATGTTTTCCCTCCACCTCCCAAGGAGGAGAAATCACTCCTGCCTCTCTTATCTCAAGATTATGTCGTCAGCACACTTTGCATCTTGTTGATGAGTCCACAGTAGATACCAGAAGAATATTTGCAAAAGGTCTGCTGATGTCAGGGCCACAAGAATATCTAATATGGGACTGATAAAAGGTCTTTAAAGCATTGCACACCACAAGAGAAAACGGTAGGAAAAATGCATGGTTAAAACTCATTCCTGGCCTTCCTCATTCTGTGACAAATGTCTGGAGCTGGCAGAAGGAATCCTGGGCTTGTTAGAAGAATTTTGTTCAAGGGATACTTTCATTTCCCTCTACATGTCGAGATACTCACATAATTTTTCTCCTTTATTCTATTAACATAGCGTATTACATTGACTGACTTTCAAAGGTCAAGCCAACCTTGCATTCCTGGGATATCCACCACCTGGTCAGGACGGCATTGTGCTGTGTGTATATATAATTCAATTTGCTAATGTTCTTTTAAGAATTTCTGTGTCCGTGTTTGTGACTGTTATGGGTCTGTCCTTTTCTTTTCTTGTAATATCTTTGTCTGCTTTTGGTATCAGGATAATTCAGGGAGTTTCTCTTCTACCTTTTGGGAAGAGTTTGGTATCAGAATAATGTGGGTGTCAGGGAGTTTCTCTTCTACCTCTTGGGAAGAGTTTCTGAAGGATTGTCCATTTCTCTGTAGATATGTGAGGGACTGCAGTGGGCACTTGAGGGCTGGTGATTAAGCACAACCACAATTTCTTTCTTATATATGAGACTGTGTTCTCTATGTGGTGACATATTAGCATCCGCCAGTTGGGTCTTTCAAGGACTCTGTCCACAGTATTGCTGTTGAGCTTATTCGTATAACATTGTTGATGGTATTTCTTTGCCATCTTTTTCACGTAGATGGGATCTTCCACTGTGGACAATATTCCTTCCAAAAATACCATCTTTCAGAAACTCCCTCTCTAAGCTTTCCTACTGCATCTCAGATCACTCCTTCTCTATTAGCTTTGTTGTATCTTTGCCTTTTTCCTGCCCTGTCAATGTTGGAGTGTGTGGGCACAGGAACTCTCAGCTGTGCTCTCTGCCCAGGGCCTTCTGTGATCAAGGTCTGGGGCCATGAGGCTTTTGCTGGGGGCCCCAAGGCAAGCTTCCCACCAAGTTCACTCAGATTGTTGCCCAAGTTCAGTTCCTTGGGTCATAAGACTCACATCCGCATATCCTCACCAGCTATTGGCCAGGGCTTGACTTTGCTCCTGAGGCCACCCACTTTCCTTCTCACGTGTCCCTGGGGCCCCCTCCAGCAATGTGGGTGAGTCCCTCCTGTGTGGAGTCTCTGATACCTCTGCCCTTCATCTCTCTGACTGCAGTCACAGAATTCTCAGCTATGAGGTGCTTACATGATTATGGGGGTGGGAAGCACCTGGATAATCCACCTGGTTTAAGGTTATAACTGCAATCCAACCTGCAAAGTCCCTTTTGCCAAGGAAAGTAACACAGTCCCAGGCTCTAGGGAGGAGGGCATGGGCGGCCTCTTTGGGGGTTTGCGTGGCATAACCCTGTCCCCCAAAGTGCTCAGTATTTCATAACTCAAATAATTCATTAAAAGGGAGTTTAGTGGAACCTTCAGTCTTGAGACCAGTTTGTGGGTCCCTGGAGGGCTGCTTCCTTCCTTATTCAGGAGAAATACAGCACCCTGGGGAGATGGGCTCCTTCCAAACCATGGGAGCCCAGTCAGAGAGGAAGGGACCTTGCCCATCCCCAACAGCACATGATCAGCCTGGACTGGGTCATGTGGCAATAACCATTCTCCCTCCAGACCTGGGTGTTGGCACCTTCCCTGGAAGACTTCTCCCCTCCCTGACCCCACAGTCCTGGAATCACCTGGCCACACACGAGACCTCAGCTGGTCTGCTGGAGCCTAGATCTGACTTGAAGCCACCAAGCAAGACCCAGTAACCCCAAATATGGAGGGAGATCACCTTTCTTTGCACTGCATCTCCAAACCTGGAAGCTGCCTTTCTGGTGCAAGTCGGGACTTCCGGGGAAGCATTTCAGAACAGGGGAGGGGAGGACTGTTCCCCACCCCTAGGTCCCAGGAACCTCTTTGCCTGTCCCATCCAGGGGTGGAACCCCTCCTACCTCCCCATCCCAGAGCCAGGGTTCATGGGTCACGACGCCAGTCTGGAAAGGCTGTGTCTGATGCCAGCCCGGACTGGGACGCAGGTGGGGGGAGATGAATAAATGAAGTGTATCCCAGGAGGCCGAGGCCAGACTCCCATGGCAAGAAACGGGGCCAGCTGCCTGACGCTCCACTCGGACCCCCAGTCCTGTGGAGCACCCCACCCTGGGCAGCCTCCCTACTCCACCCCACCCCCGTGCAGCCCTGTGGAGGCAGAAAGCTTGGCCCTGCCAGGGCCTGCAAGAGGGAAAATGGCCGGTGCCTTTGCTCCGGGGACCATCTGAGCCAGTCCCAATCCGGGCAGAAACTCTTTCCCTTCATCCCCCCGCACTGCGCGAGTGGGAGTGGAGGGGAGCTGGGCTCTGGCTCCCACCCTCTCGCCCCGAGTGTACGCGCCCTGGCCCGTGCACTGCCCTAGCTTGGGGGGAGGAACGCCGGGCGGCGCCGAGAGCCGAGGTGGGCTCTGGTCGGGTGTCCAGCGGGGTCGAGCTCAGCTCTCTAGCCCCAAGCTTCGCCTCAGGCCAGGAGGCCGAGCCGAAGCTGGAAAGGCCGATAGCAGGAGCAGGGCCGCGCCCCTCCCCCCTCGCCCCGGGGCCCCTCCCCCGCATTGCGGAGAGGCAGGCGCCTCAGCGTCCCAATTAGCCGGGCTTCGCGGCTCCAAGCCCTCCTCCCGAAATCTCTGCCCCTACCGCACCCTGATTTCTGTGCACCCTCCCCACCCCCACGTTCCCTGTGCACGCAGGGTAAGGGGCGATACTCCGCCCCCCAGGCAGCTCTGGGCAGTCAGGACGGCCGCCTCATTAGTGGGGTGGGATGAATGGGCCCCCGCAGAGGGGCAAGACACCCCCACCCTCTCTGAAGCTCTACAGAGTGAAAAGTTTCGCCGGTTGAGGCAGGACGGGCGCCCCTCGGGAGGCGGACCGATCCATCCCAGGGGTGTGGGGCATTGCAGGATGAGCTGTGGGCCCACAAGAAGCGGGCCCTCCCCTCTGCTGGGACTAGCTGTCTTTCCAGACCGTGTGTAGATTTGGGGCCTGTTTCCCCGAGTTGGGGGCTGCGGAGTTTTGGGTTCTGGGGCAGCCCCTGCAGGCGGCGGAGGGGAGGGGCAGCCATCTCTCCTTCACGAATTGGCCGGTTAATTAATGCCTGCTTCCTACGGGATGGACGTTCTTTCCCTGGAATATTTTTCTAAAGACATCAGTTCTGAAAGTCGCGGTTGAGTGGCAGAGAGGCTGCTTAGCGCTCTGGTTCCGCCAGGAGTGTGCTAGCCGTTAGATGTCCTTGGCGTTCATGGGGCGACTGTAGTTTGTCGAAGCAACCACTGGAACTTTGGGCAGGTGTGCACGGAGGCTCGGGAGCCGCCCGAGGCCCGGTGTACTCGGACGCGTTATGTTCCCACCTGGGCCCGAGGCGCCCTGGGACGCTCGGCGGAGGACCTGGAACCGGGGGAGGAAGAAAGACATTGAACCGGTACCGGGCCAGCCAGGCCCGCGGGGACAACGCCCTGTGCGTGCCCCAAATGTCCCCGCCAACCCTACTAACACGATTCGCTTTCTGCGGAAGCTTCCGGCCTGGGTCTCTCTGGCCGACTGTGAGCGTGAGATGTATTCGTTTCTTTCACCTGCATTTTAAATTGGAGAGAAAAGGCAACAGATTTTGAGCTTGTTTGTGATCCTGCGTAGGTCTGAGGCCCAGCAGTAACGGGGAGGCGAACCCGCAATGGGGGGCGCTGGAAGAAGACCGGGCGCGCTCCTCCGGGGTCCCCTCGCAGGGGGACCAGTGCTAGAACTGGAAATGAAAATCAAAATACACCCCTAAGATTTATTCCTAGGAACATTAATTACCGCCGAGACTGCTCCCTGCGAGCGCTTAATTTATTCATCACGCGGGAGAGCGGCCCTATTGTTTGTTTAGCGGTGGTCTCCAGAAAAGGGCTTTTTTTTTTTTGGCTGTCCTTCGTGACAAACTGCTTTGCTCCCTGAAAAAAATTCTGTTTGTCTTCAATAAAACATAAAGTAAAGGTCCTGTGATTAAATCTGAAAGGAGAGAGTTTTAATGTTCACCATATGTTGCAAAGTACACGATGTGGTGAGGTGGGGGGGACAGGAAGAGAAAATTCTTCAGAAGCTTCCCCCCCACACAAAGCAAACAGTTTCCTCCTGCGAAATCATATTTTAAACATGAATTGGAAAGTGTGCTATTTTAGAGACACCTGCCCCTTCCCACCCTAACCCACACGCACTACTGCGAACTGTAGCAAAAGACCAAACGAAAACAAACAAAAAGCAAAGCTACATTCCCAGGGCAGGCCCCCCCTCTGGAGACGATAGCAGGGAAATCCTTCCTCCATTACACCCTTTATTAATATTATAGATGTTGCACTTCTGGACAAGATCAATCTCACCCATTCACCAGCGAAAGCCCACCTTAATGAAAATCTATTAGCCTCACATTTGAAACGCGAGCTTTTGCATAAATCAATAAACAGCCTAGGAGGGGGTTACAAGCACAGGGTTCTAAACATGACGTGTGGGGGGAACGGAGGCCGTCTAGGAAATGTGCTAAGACGTCTGTAAAACCCCCATCCTCAGATCAATTCTTATGCATATTTAATGTGTGTGTGGGGGGTCGATAGTTGTAAAAAAGAAGACCAAACTTCAGTGAAAACCATGAATAATGCCCCCTCCCTTGTTATTATTAATAGAAATTTTCTGCGGAATTAAGTGCCAGGAATGTGACCCCCACACCAGGGACGTTTTCTCCTTTCCCGGAGAACCAAGGGCAGGCAGAGAGGGCTGGTGGGGCTGGGGAGATGGTGCAGAGGCCCCAGGCGGTGCCTGTCCAGCCCCAGCAAACGCCTCTCTGCAATGAAGAGGTCTGGGCATGAAATCTTATTTAAAGTAAATAACATTGGGACCAGGAGAGTGGAGCTTCCTTTTACTGGTCTAAAAGTGAAAAATCAAAGCTGTACTTTGCAGGAATTAAATAAATCAAATGTTAAATCTTTGAATATTCATTGCTTTCCCTTGATATTTTAAAAAGAGAGAGAAAGAGAGATTGATTAGTTGCTACAACCACTCGTGCAAATTTACCTAATGAACATGTGAAAAAGAAGATTATTTTATAAACTCGACAAAGGCCACTGTCCATTTCCTCAGCCCTCAGAAGCCTGTCCCTGGGGTCTTTTTTCCCACCAGACAGGGACGGAGGGTCAGCTGTGGCTGCAGGCTCTTACTGGGTTTCTTGAGGAGTCCAGCACACAGAGGTGCCTGGGTGTCCAATTTTAACTAGTATGCATTGCAGACCAAGGTCCCAGAACTGACAGGAGAGTGAATAAGTCTTCAGGCTCATTTCATTTCTGCAGTTGGGGAAGGCAAGAGAGGAAAATCGCACCACCACAAACCGCTCCAAGCCAGCAGGTGAGGGTGGTGGAGCTCGGTGGTTCTGACCCTGTGTCCTGGGGCTGCTGACCGTGTTTCAGCTCTGCCGAGTCCGGAGAAGCATCTTTAGAGGACGCTGGGCTGAGCCTACAGAAATAGCCAGGATAAAGTTGAGAGGGGTAGGCATTCAGGACCTCCAGCTCTCCAGGCGTCAGGTCTCTGCAGCTTCGCCCTGGACCGTGATAGTTGAAATTCAGGGAGGGTGAGCCTGAGCGGAAATAACCACAAACTCAGCTTCCAGAAGCAATAGGGGTTGGCCGAGGCTAGGAGAAACTCTTGGGGCAGCGCTTGTCTCTCAGGGTGCCCCCAGACCCGGCTGCAGGACCGCGGGGAGAGTTATCTCAGGTCAGGAGGGAATCTCTTCTCCCTCCCAAGTGCCCGGCTGGTGCGCACAAGGGCCAGCGCCCTGAGCGCGCGGGCGACGCAAGCACGGTGTCTGGGGAGCCCCAGGAGCCCGTGCCTGTGTTAAGAGGAGCCTGGGATATGTCCCTTTGCCTGGGACCCTGCCTTGTCCTGAGAGCAAGGTCTCCTAACATTTTTCTTTCATTTTATTTCGTTTTGGGGCTCTTCCTGGATGGAACAGAAGTGGGAGGGTCGGGTGGAGGAGGGAGGACAAGGGGCAGTCAGATGTCCACGAACTGACCAGCCCAGTCCTCACCGGGTCTCCTCGGTAGGGGTGCGGGGTGGAGGTGGGACATCCAAACCTAATCAGGGTCCAAGACTGTGCCGCGGGATGTATGCTGCAGTTTGGGGGAAAGCGGCCTGGGAACTTCCATTTTCTTCCAGAAATCTTTTCTCTCTCTCTCTCTCTTTTTTACTTCCTCTTCTTCTCCCCCCTTTCCTCTTGTTCTTGTATTTAGGACACGGAGGTGACCTCCTTTCTAGCCACAAACTTTTCTGAAACTTGTCTCCTTTTGAAGAGTTGGCAAAATGCGTTTAAGCCAGGAAACCATCCACATTTTCATAACACGTCTTGTCTCCCCATCTGCCTGGCTCTCTCTCTCTCACTCAATCTGTCTCCCTGTCTCTCTCTCAAGGAAGTGCCTATAAAACGTCAAACAAGCACCCCTTATGTGTGGGCCAGGCTCTGGAGGTGCAGACCCTCCCTCCCCCATTGCAAAACGTAAATGCACCGTTTCATAATGCCGCCCGGACCCTGCAGACTTGGGCCACGACTCGGATTCACAGAACTGTGTGGTAGACAAAGTTCTTGCCTGGCCTAAAGTATAATAAATAACACTAACACGAGGTGTTTCCTGTCTCTATCTTTGAAGGGGTCAGGGGAGGTGCAGTAGGGGGACCCCGCTGCTCCTCCTCCCCAAAGGCTGGGGGTGAGGGGAGCCCGGCTTCTGTGCTTATCACTCAGGAAAACTTGATTTTTACAATTAGATGACTCACTTGCCTAACCAGTAACTCTTAGGACAGGCAAGGCCTTGGAGATGCAGAAACTTGCTGATGAAGAGACACCTGCATTATTCAAAATCTTCCCTTTGCGTGGAGAGACAGTCTTAGGGCCCCAGTTGAAGGGGGGACGAGGAGAGAATCACTTCTCTCCTGGATTTAGGGGTTTCCAATATCCAGAGTCCCAGCCTGGTGCCACTTGCCTGGCCCCAACTCCTGGAGGTTCCCAGACCTTGATCCCGTGTTTTCTGTTGGACAGACGTCACAGAGCCCTGTCCCCGGTTGACCCTGCGCTGGTCTGGGGGGCAAGAGGGAAGCCTGGGGCTTCTCCTCCCCCTTCCCTGGGAAGGAGCCTCAGGGCTAGGAAGGCTCAAGCAAATCCAGGGAAGGTTTGGGCCCCAGCGGTAGGGGAAGAGGGTTTCAGGAGGGGCTGGAGCCGGTACGTGGGGTCTCACTGCCAGGGCGCTGAGGACTCCACCTTCCCTTCCCCGCCTGGGGAAATGAAGCTGCCCGAGGAGGTGTGAAGTAGAAAGTTACCTCACCCCCAGGAACCCAGAAAGAAGTTGCTTTGGGCCTAGAAGCCCTTCGCCCAGTCTCTCTCTGTGTCTCTCTGTCTCTCTGTCTCTCTCTCTCTTTCTCTCTCTCTCTCTCTGTCTCTCTCTCTCTCTTTTTCTCTGTCTCTCTCTCTCACACACACACACATAAACACACACACACACATCAGTCTGCGGACCCGGCTGAGGCAAAGATGCGCGCGCGGGTTGGTAGGAGAGCGCGAGACCCAAGCCTGGCTCTGCCCGGGAACAAGCGAGCCCCAACCCCGGGGCGCTCCGCGCCCGCGCCCCCTGCCCGCCCTCCGCTCCCGCGCGCGCAGCTCCCCCCACCCGCCCGCGAGGCTGCGGGATGTATAATGGATGAGGTCTATTTGGGATTCCGTGTGATACCCGCGAGCCTCCGCTTTGATTAGAGGGCTGCGGTGACAAAGACCTGTTAAGTTTCGAGGGCTTCTTCGCCTTCGCGTTTGAAGTTCGGGGAAGGCAGCGGCCCTCAAGTTCCCCAGCCGGGCCGCGCGCGGGGCGGAGTAGTTCAGGGCTGGGAGGGAAGGCCGGGCTATCCGGGCAGCCGCGCTGGCGGAGGAAAAGGGGTAGGGGAGAGGGGGAAGAGAGAGAGGAGAGAGAATAGAGGGAAACCGAGCGAAGGAGAAGGGGGAGCAAGGGAGGTGGACGGTGGGGGAAGGGAAGGAGGGAAGGAAAGAGGAAGAAAGGGGGGAGGAGGAAAATAAAGAAAGAGGATAGAAAGAAGGAAGACGGGACGAAATGAAGGGGGAAGGAAGAAAAGAGAAGGGAGGCGGGAAGCAAGGAAAAAGGGAGGGAAAGAAGGCAGGAAGGAGGGAGGAATGGACAGAGGGAGGGAAGGGAGGAAGAAAGAAGAAAAAGAGGGAAGGAAAGAAGAGGAAGAAGGGAAGGCGGGAGAGAAGGAAGGAGGGATGGAGAGAGGGCCGAGTCTTCGGCTCCGCTAGGCCCTTCCTCCCGGCGTCATCGCCCCCCGCCACTAGCCTGGCACCTAAACTTAACCAGGTCTGCGAGGCCTGTCCCCCCGCCCCTGGATTCCGGAGATAGTGCTCACTTTCTTTCCGATGAAGGCGACAAGGGCGGCTCCCAAGGGCGCCCGCGCGGGCCGCAAGGAAAGGCCCCGCACCACCGAGGTTGGACCGGACCCCGGGCCCGACTGCGACCGAGGAACGCTGCTGCTTTGGAGCAGGAACTGCCTCAAGAAAACACAAAACGAGCTCCTCCCAGGTCCCAACACCTCCACTCCACCCCTGTAGCCTCCAAAAGCTGTCCCAAATTCAAGGGAGGTTCTGGGTGGGGAGGGGGTGGAGAAGGGAATGCGGGGATTATTACAGGAAAAAAAAGGGGGGGGAAGGGGAGGGAATATCAACTTTATTTACAGGTGGGGGGTTGCAGAAAGGATGACACATTGGGCTTCCAGGACGGTGAAACCAATTTCCTATTGCAGTGCAGAGAAGTTGGCGCCCCTGAGCACTTTGGAAAGGGGGAAGGCGCGAAGGCGCGAGTCGGGCAAACCGTAGCAAAGCCGAATATATTAGATCGATTAGAATATACATTAGAAGTATATAATATATAGACTTCTCAAATAAATATGCCATACACCAGAGTAACGCCACGGCTCTAAAGTAGGAGGCATCTGTCCGGCCGTGCGGGATCTGACGCGGGCAGAAAGGACAGATGTTTACAAACCGCTTCTCCTTGGACCCGCCGGCTTCTCCGCGTCTGCCATCGCCGAGCTTCGGACGCTTGTGGCCCGGCGGCGTCCAGTCCTCGGTCTCCAGCTGTTTTTTGCAGCTGCCGCCGCCCAGGCACCCGGGTCCATGTTCCGGTAGCCCCAGCCTCTTCGTCCCACTTTCGGGGTCCCTGAGCGGGGTCCCAATCACACCCGCGCGCACCCGGTCCTCTCTCTAGCTCCCGGCCGGGTGGACCGTTCCAGTGTGCGATCCAAGCGCGTCTCCAACTTGGAATCAATCCTCTCCCGAGATCGCGCGTACCCGTTGCCGGGTCTTTCCGGTGTCCCCGCCCTGCCGCGCGCCGACCCATCGCTAAAAGATCAAGCGCGGCGCGAGGCTGTGTTTCCTCACTGAGCCGACCGGCTAGGACGTCCTCGGGATCGATAAACTCCTCCTCGAGTTTCGATCCCGACAGCCATTCCTCTAAGGCAGATACCTGTTTGGGGATCGCTCGGGCGCCTGCGCCCGCTCGTGCGCGCGCGCGCTCTGCCTTCAAAAAATTTGATCGTTACCTCTCCACACCAAGGTGCACGGACGCCAAACAGTGATGAAATGAAAAGAAAGCCAATTGCCGGACTGGGGGGTGGGGGAGAGAGCGAGCCTCTGCGTGCGTCCGCCGCGGAGCCCGGAACCGTAATTGCTCCAGACAGCGAGCGCTGGGGGTTGGGCCGAGGTAGCCGCGTATAAATACTGAGATCTCAAATTCAAAGGCATAAATAACAGCAGCGGTGATCCACCCTCACACCGGCCGTCCTCTCCGCACGCGGGGAGGCGTGCGGACCGCAGCTCGGCTCCCAGCCAGCCCCGCAGAGCCCTGCGGACCCCGCAGCCAGCCATGGAAGAGCTGACGGCTTTTGTATCCAAATCTTTTGACCAGAAAACCAAGGAGAGCAACGGAGGTGGCGGCGGCAAGAAGGATTCGATCACGTACAGGGAAGTTTTGGAGAGCGGACTGGCGCGCTCTCGGGAGCTGGGAAACTCGGAATCCAACCTGCAGGACATTACGGAAGGCAGCGGCCACTGTCCGGTGCATTTGTTTAAAGACCACGTGGACAGTGACAAGGAGAAACTGAAAGAATTCGGCTCCGCGAGGGCTGCGGAAGGTAAGCGCGCTGGGCGCCGGCTCCGGGCTCTGCCGGGGACCGCGCCTCCTCTGCACAGAGCCTGGTCGCCGGCCCCTCACTCCGCGCGCGCGGAGAGGCCCTGGGAGCTGCGGCTCGCACTGTCTTCGACCCCAAACTCTGTGAATTTACAGTCACGGTTCGGACGGAAAAGCGCGGGCCACCAACCTCCAGTCTTTTCTTAGGGAAGAAACGAAGCAGACAGAGAGGCCGACCAGAGTTGCGCACAGACAGGGCAGAGGCAGTCAGGGGAGCCGAGGGAGTGTTGGGGCTGGGGCCGCGGGCTGCCAGCAGACTGGCTTCCGCCGGTGTGGGCACGAGGCGCAGCTGAGGGAACTTCCCTGGGTGCCTGAAGCTGAGGTCGGCCGTAGGGCAGCTGAGTGTCTGTCTGCCGGTCTGTCTTAAGTGCTCTCTCCCGCACACAGAGGACAGATCCACACACATCCCTCCCGGCGCCCTACCAGTGCCTGTCCCCCAAACCAGTTAATGGGCAGAGCGGAGAACGCGCTGGCTCTCTAGTTGGAGAGGGTAAGGCTCCCAGGCAGCGCGGCCGTGTACCCTTCAGTAAGGAACTTAGCCCTTGGGTGTAGATATTAGAGACTCCTCAGTGCCTGCAAGTGACCGGGGATCTGGACCAGGCTTGAGGGGCGGCCAGGAACCTGGCGGCCACGCGGTAGTCCTCCCCAAGGCTGACAGAACGCAGCCGCAGCCGCCTAGCCTCGCGCATACCCGGCCAGCGATCTCCTTCCTGCGGCCCCTCTTTCTCCAAACCTCCGCAGCGGCCGCTGCAGCGTATCGCCCTGGAGGGGATTTGCGGGTGGTCGGAGTGGGTGAATGAACGTTTCCGGGGCTCGACCTGCGAGTCTTTCGGTACCAAGAAAGCGCCTGGCAGGGACGAATCAGGAGAATAAAAGGGCTAGATTTCTCAAGGGCACGGGAGTGAGGCTCTGAGTGTGTATTTTTCATTTCGAAGAGAGGAAATACCAAAGCTTGCCCTGGTGCTTGGAGCTTTGGTCTGGTTTCGAAGATTGCCACTGTTGAGGTATCCCCGGTGAGCTCCCCATGAAGCTGTTGTGGGTGCCACACTCTGTCGGGTGGCGTATCCCCGAGGCAGGCAGCTTCCTGGAGGAGGCTTTAACCTTGGGGAAGCTAAAGTTCAAAGAGGGTTAGCAATAAACCCGACACTGCTGACAGTTCAAGCAGCAAGGGCCCAGCCTGCCTTCCCTACCTGTGGTGGCACTTCCAGGCCCCTTCCCACACCTGGCTCCATAATTCATACAAAGAGAGTTTGCTTCAGTGAGAGGCTGTGTGCTGCGCGCTCCTCAGGCCCCACGGCCTACATTTAACTTAAGCGGTTTCCAGGGCCCAGCCGGGCTGTCCCTTCCTGGAGCCCGAGCCCCTCGTCCCGCCTGCCTGCTCTTACCCTGACCGTGGAACCCGGGAAAGCAGACATCGGGAAGAAAGGAAAGTGCCACCAACGCCTTGTCTTCTGACGGGAGAATCAGCAGTGGAGCTCAAAACAAGGGCATCAGGGATAGCCACGTTCTCCCCCTTGGCTGGGGGAAGAAAGACCCCTGGGAGGGTTCAGTTCCAGGCTGACATTTGCCAGATGGAAGTAAAACACAGATTTGGGGGGACTCTTGGGCTATCATGGGAACCACCAGGTCTCCTCGGGAATACTGTGTCCCGGCTCCCCATCCAGGCCAGCCCTGGAGGAGCTGTGCATTCTGCAAAGCCTGTGGTGGTCTCCTAAGGATTTCTAAGGCCAGCTTCTCCGCTGGGTTCAATCCCTGAGGTTCAGACTTGGAGAAATGAGGGAAGAGTTAGGGCTGCCTCTAGGAAAGGATTTACTATTGAGAAGCAATAGGGTGTTCTTGGAAATACGTCCCTTTAGGAAGTGAGAGGAGATTTGAACTCCACGTGAAGGATCAGGGCTGCTGTGCTCTCAAGCCCTAAGGGAGGCTTGTAGGAAAATAAGAGGGGGGCAACTGTTATCCAGCTGGGGAGCTGGGGAGGGAGGGCAGCGCCCAGGATTTTCTTCCCTTTAGACATTTCAGTTCTCCACCTTCGCAGGTTTCTGGTTGATAAGGACTTCTATGGGGTCTAAGTAGCCTCCTGAATGCCAATCTCTTGCCCTTGACACCAGGGGACAGCTAATTAGGGCATCAGGGTGCATTCCAGCCCTGCGCAGCAGGCCCTGACATCTGAGAAAAAGAACTCAGCAGACAACTCAGGGTGTTGGGGGGCAGCTTTTACTCTAAATTCTGGAGCTTGTCGAGGGGGCTTCATTCCCCAGATTGGAAAGCAGAGGCTTTGGATGACCCGATTCATTGCTTTACAACTGGGCCTCCCACCCTCTCCCCCACCAAGTACAACCACACTTTTAATCTGTGGACATTAGAAAGGGCCATTCTTGGCATCTCAGTGGAGTGAGTGCTGGACATAAGAAAGAGAGGGGGCAAAAAACTAAGCTTAGAGACTTCCCTGCCTGGCATGGTGGTGTATATTCAGAAAGGTGTGTCTGCTCCATGGGGTGGGATCACCCCAGTCTCCACCACATCAGCCTGTAGGCAGCCTGCATCTGTCCCCTTGCCCTGCAGCCCTGGTTAGCAGCTCTCCCGTGAGCCTGGGCAGCGCCACCCCATTCCCTTCCCAGGGCTTCCCGCTGCCTACCGACACTCCGGCGATTTTCCCCAGACTACTTTGACTTAAAAATATTTAACAGCCCACTCCTCTTTTAAAAAAAAAATAGAAGAGGAAGAGGAAAAAGAAGGTTAGGCTATGTGAACAGACACGAAGTTGATAATTGGGAAAACTATTCTGAGATTAGGCCAAGAAACACGTCGCCGACATTGCCCAAGTTATTACAAAAGCAGATCTGGGATCTGCTTTATGGACTTGACACAGTCCTGGCGTCAGGGCGCCTTCGTTTCCGAGGTCCCCTTCCACGAGTGTGGACACTGAGGTTTTTACCCTGGCGAGCAGAAACACCCACCGCGCGCCACTGACTTCGCCTGCCTTAGCGGGCCGCGCGCGGGCCGTGGGAGGCGGGAACCGGCAGAGGGACGCGGGAAGCCCGGGCCTGTGCCATTGCAGGCCTCAGCCCTCTGCCCTCGACAGGTATTTACGAATGCAAGGAAAAGAGGGAGGACGTAAAGTCGGAGGACGAGGACGGTCAGACCAAGCTCAAGCAGCGCCGGAGCCGAACCAACTTCACGCTGGAGCAGCTCAACGAGCTGGAGCGGCTCTTCGACGAAACGCATTACCCCGACGCCTTCATGCGGGAGGAGCTGAGCCAGCGCCTGGGGCTCTCCGAGGCGCGCGTGCAGGTAGGAAGGCGGGCCTGGCTCGGCCCGCGGCTGCCGGGTCCTCGGGAGGGCCCTGCGCGCACTACCTGGGCCCCCTGGACTTGGGTCCCTCTCCAGACTGTCTGCCGAGCTGGTTCGGAGTGGGGAGGGGAGGGCTTGGGAGGAGCCCCGGAACCTCTCGGGTCTCCTCAAGGGGCACGTTCCCTGATAGTGGCGGTCGCCCCGCGAACCTAGGTTATCAGGAATTTGAATCTCTCTTTTCTCCCCTTTCCACCCTTTTTTCCTACTTCTCTCCTCCTCTCCGGGCGGGTTAGGGCTCTCCTCCTCTCTGTCCCCTTCCCTCCGGTTCCTGGGAGGAGAGGGGCTCCGCACAGCGGGCATCTTGATGAGTGACGCTCCTGCCCGCCAGGGGCCGGATTAGCTCCGCGCCGGGCGCGCGCTGGGCCGTCTCCGTCCGATTCCCTGAGTAGCTCATGAATTGCTGCAGCTCCATCTGGCGTGCCGCTGGAGGCGAGGGCCTCTGGGTGAGCCCAGCACGTGCGCAGGGGGAAGCGTGGGCAGAGCTTTCCGCAGCGTTATGAAAATTGAGTTAAATGTATTCACTGATTTCTTGGGTGACGCTAGGAGAGCAAAGATTCTCCCCCCAATTACTTCCTCTAAGGTATAGCTGGCCCCCGCCTGGAAGGTCGGGCCTGGAAGCTCACAGCTGTGTCATCTCCTCTCTCTGTTCTGAGCAGGACAGAAGCGGCAGAGAGACGGGGTCAGGAACCCCAGACTCTGGGGACTGGTTCGAAATAAATGAATTTAAGATTGCCAACCAGGGAGGGAGGGACGGGGAAGCAGAGAGCCTTTTGGCAAAAGCTGGCTTCCCTGTTGATTATTCGGTCGGCAAATTAAAACACAACTCCGTCCACCCCCGATTTTATTCAGAAAATGAAAATACAAAATGCATTTGAGAGAGAGTTGCTTTTTACGAAATCTTCAATTTAAAAAGAAAAAACAATCCATGGTTTTGCACCCAATGTCCTTCATATTGTGGGTTTAAAAAGATTAAGATTAAATAAACAGTTCCCAGGCTTCGTGGGGTGTTCTCCCTGGTGGCAGCCGTGGTCCCCCCAGCAAGGTCCCGTCTACTAATTGCCATTTGCGTGGGTTTTCCTCAAGACCAGCCCGTTTCAGGTTCTGCGGCCTCAGCCAGCAGAGGAGGCAGGAACCCGAAAGGGGTTTCCCCCACCCTGTCTACCCTTCTCCGGGAAGATGGATGGGTCTGCACCATATAAATTAATGAAAAGATTAAACTTTTGCTGAAGGGGACATCAACTTTTATGTCATTTCCCAGTGTCTCTCTGCCTGAGATCTGTAATATCTCCCAGGCCTTGATGTACTGTTTCTATAAAAATAAATTACTTGTAATTTAATTCCACACTATTTCTTTCAGGAGTCTATTACGCGGTAGCACCTTAGCAAGAGGTATATACCAAGTGGCAGAAAATTGCTTCTTGGGCGCCTGCCGATGCTCAGGACGCCCTAAAACAGGGAAAGGGGTGACCCATCGATCCAGAGGCGAATTAAAAATTAACGGCTGTAAATAATAATAAAAACAAACGCGGGAATAGAATGGGGCATAATTTTTCTATTACCACAGGGGACAGAATCTCATAATGAAGAGAAGGCGGCGGGAAGTGCACATAAAAATCAATTAGTTTAAAGGTGGACGTGTGGTGGAAATTGCGAGGATTGGAAGACAAGAGAGGGGTTGAAAAATGAACTATATTTTCGCCCTGCCTCTGCACTGTTCATAATCCTTTTCGGTACAGCCTGTCCCATGTCGTTAAAGGATAGAGTTTCAATTTAGCGTGGAAATTTGTTGTAAATAAATTGGGGACCCTTTGGAAGCTGGTCCTTATTAACCTTTTATTTTTAGTGTTGTACGAGGGGGCTCATATCATCCAGCTGTCAGGGTTATAATCGAAAGTTATGAGACCGCGGTGAGGGGCAGGCGGTAATTTAATTACAACAAATATCTTTGGGTTTATGGCGCAGAGCTAAATTAAATGTCATTATTCACTGTCTGTAATGGAAATCAAAACGAAATCAGATTACGGGCATTTGTGAAAAAAAACCAGTGAGTGGTCCTTTAATGAAGAAATAACTGTCTAAACCAGTGTAGTGAGCTTTACTTACCATATTCAGGCCTAATTGGAATTGATCGTGAATCACCGCAAGACGGATTTATTATCGCTTAACGCGGTGGCTAATCCATCACTTTTATTCTTCATAATCTTATTTTTTTTTCCCTCCCCTCGCTGAAGGGAAAGTGAGCTTCACTTTAGCTCACTTTTCCGGATTTAAATCGGATTCTGGGTTTTGAAGAATGCCCTTCCAATGAGGCAGGATTTGTTTTTTTGTGTGCCTGGCTGGCTTGGCTGAGGACGGGGTTGGGGACCCCCAAGGAGAGAGGGGAAGAGGACCCCACCCGCCAAGAAGGGGTCTGGTCCACCGGCTGGGAAGGGGGGATAGGCCAGGGGCGATGTCAGGGCTGACTTTGGAAATAGAGCACCATTTGTGAATTTCAGCTTATGGCCGGGGCAGGGGCCTTTTTGGGAATTACTTCGCCCAGGGATGTGATAAAAGTTTTCCAGTGTTCTGGAAAAGCCTGTTCTGACAGGCGGCGGGGTGGATACTCCTCCTAGGAAGGAAACCGCTTCCTAAGAGCCAGGGACAAGAAAGTTGACGTTTGGTTTCTTAGACTCCCGGGTTCTTTAGACCTCCCCGGGTTTGCCAGTATTCCTTCCCAGTCTGGAGCCACCTGGGTATCTCAGGGCTGCCGAGTCCTGTCTTTGGGCTAATTATTCCTCCTCGTCGTTAGTGAGTGCTACGGAGGCTTTGGGGAGAGTTACCCTAGAAAGACAGGAAGAATTAAGAGGCTAAGAGTGCCCAACGGGAGGGGTGAGGGAGGGGGCTCCAAATTGCCTCAGCATAGCTTAAATGCCCGGCTCTGTGGACTGTTGGGGGGGGCTTGTGGGAGGTAGAAGCCCCACTGCCCCCCACGGGGGGAGGTGGGGGAGGGGTGGCATTAGCACCTAAATCTTGATGTCAGGCCTGTCAATTTAGCCCATCTGGGCAAGGGTCCCAAACTCGTGGTACCTCCCCCTAAGACTCAGAACTCTTTAGAGGGGCGGGAACCCCCAAAGTGCAGAGCCTGCCGTATTGGGGGGAACTCAGGACGGTTGTAGTCTTGAGGGACTGACCCTCACTTCTCCGGGGCATCCACAAAGGGCGTGGAGAGCGTGGATGTGTCTGGGTTCAGGGAGACCCAAGCTTGATAGGAGAGGGGACTTGGATGGGAGACATTGTCCGCCTGTTTCGCCCCTACTTAGGCTACATTCTGGAAGTGGAAGGTCAGATGGTGCCGGAGAGGGGTTGGAGGGAATGGGGAAGAGGAAGTCGGGTATGCCCACATAGAGCCTTGGCGAGACCTCAACTTCACTTCCAGGGCTCCAGAACTCATTCCTGAAGGATGTTCAGGCTAACGTCTCACCGGGGAGGAGGGGTTCAGTCAGGGGAGACCAAGAGATAAGTTTGATACTTCTCAGTTCCAGAGTATCCAGTTACTGGTGGGAGCGGGGGTCCCTTGTGTGGCCACCCCCAGGCTCCCAGGGGCCGCACCCTCCAGCGTCAGGGCAGGAAGTTCTGGCTGCCGAGGCCTGGTCCGCTCACCGTCTGCACATGTCTGCTCTGTCCCTAAGGTTTGGTTCCAGAACCGGAGAGCTAAGTGCCGGAAACAAGAGAACCAGATGCACAAAGGTGGGTTTGGAGGGGTGGGGGGCGCCCGCTAAGGTCTCCAGGGTTCTGGGACGACCCGGCGACGCTCATGGCTCCTGTCTCTCTCTGCAGGCGTCATCCTAGGCACAGCTAGCCACCTGGACGCCTGCAGGGTGGCGCCCTACGTGAACATGGGCGCCCTGAGGATGCCTTTCCAACAGGTAGCTGATTTTTCTTCCTCTGAACCGCACGGGGCCCCTCCGCCTTCCGCCTTCCGCCTTCCCCTCCCACCCCTCCTCCCCCGGCGTCGGAGCACCCCGGCCCCTCCCGCCCTGAAGTCTCCTCGGCTAGCCCTCAGAAGAAAGGTAGCCGCTTTTACAAGGGGGCATTTATAGGCGCGTTGGCACGTATTAAAATCAGGCTGTAAAACTGCAAGAGTCACCTTTGGGAAGGTAGAAACACAAACTGAAACATAAATTTTACAAAAATCGGAGGAGGAAAAAAAATCCCACCCACCCAGGAGCCACCCACCCTGTTGCCGTCTGGTTGGGGAAAGGGGTGTCCTGCCCATGCTCAGGTATCGGGCGCGGATAGACACTCACCCGCGTTTACCCTCAACCGTCTTCTCCACGCAGGGCCCAGGGTCTCGGCTGGGGTGTCTTTCCCACTTGGCACCTTCACCTCAGGCTTGGGGACCTTCTAAGCTCCAAGCAGAGGTGGGAGGCAGCAGGACCCGGGCCTGGACACCAGGATGCCAGGGGCCAGAGAAGGACTGGGACCCCAAGTGTCCCAAGGCCCGCCCCCATTCTGGGTCAATGTTGAGGAAGAGGCAGGGGAGAAGCTGAGCGGTGGGAGGCACCGGGTCGTCAGGCCCAGAGCGCTGCGCCCACGTGCGCCCTGCCTTGACGCAGGGCAGCCCCTCGCGAGGTACCAGTGTGGCCCCAATCCGAAGAATGGGAGTCTAGCGCCATGGGTGCGTGGCCTCCTCCAAGGGGGTAGGTCAGGGTCGATAGTGGGAGGTTTGCGGAAGGGCTGGGGTCTCCCCTGGCAGGCGGGGGTAGCGAGTAGGGTATATGTAGATCAGGGTGCCAGCAGCATGCTGGGTTGTCTCGGGACTAGAAAAAGGGCTTCTAGGGCCTCTCGTCCCGGTTGCAGGCCTGCACCCCTCTTCCATTCGCCCTCTCCTCTGTCCCTGGGTTCCATCCTTACTAGCGGCAGGGAGGCCCCTTCGCGCCACAGGACCCGTGTCCTCTGGGGCACATGGTGTCCGCCTAGAACCGACTGCAATTAGGCCGTGGGAGCCCGCAGGCCGGGCAACGCGAGTTGCAGACTAGGATAGCTGGTGCCCTTGGGAAAGGAGGCGGTGGGGGAAATTCAGATCATGGGGGCAGAGAGGCCTGGAGCTCTCAACCTGGTCGTGGGGATAGATGCCCTTGGACTCCCCGCTCTATCCTGATTCGTCTCAGTCCAAAGTGGCCAGTGGCCCCGTGGGGACGGGCACGAGAGTGTCCAAGGGCCAGCTCTGGCTCCCGGCGCCGAGGGAGAGTGGGATGGTGGTCCCTATGGCAGGGGAAGGGCGACAGCCCCGAGGGAAGGAGAAGCCTTTAGGTATGTGGGCTGGGGAAGGCCCCCATTCCCCACAGCCAAAGTAACTAGGGCGGGTCTGCCCCCATGCAGGTCCAGGCGCAGCTGCAGCTGGAAGGCGTGGCGCACGCGCACCCGCACCTGCACCCGCACCTGGCGGCGCACGCGCCCTACTTGATGTTCCCGCCGCCGCCCTTCGGGCTGCCCATCGCTTCGCTGGCCGAGTCCGCCTCGGCCGCCGCCGTGGTCGCCGCCGCCGCCAAGAGCAACAGCAAAAACTCCAGCATCGCTGACCTGCGGCTGAAGGCGCGCAAGCACGCCGAGGCCCTGGGCCTCTGACCCGCCGCGCGGCCCCCAGGCCCCGCGCCCATGCCGGCCCTGCGTCCTGCACTCGACCCCTCCGAGCCCCCCACGGCCGGCCAGCTGGACGCCCCTGGCGCAGCAGTAGGCACCCCTGTCCCTAGGGGAGGAGGCGCCTCCCCCCGGGGGCTGCCCACGCACGACCCGGCCAGACCCTCAGTGCAGAGACTCTACGGAAGAGAGAGCAGGCGAGCGGCGGTGCGCGCACCCGGCGCGTCCTGGGACGCTGGGCCGGCGCCGCGCTGTCCTCTGCTGCTGGCGTCTCTTCCCTGTGCATGCGGCTAACTACACACGTTTGGAAGAGCTTTCTAGAGTATATTAAACAAAAGATCCCAGGGCTGGTCTCCCCTCAAGATGCCATTTCTTCGTTGCTGACAATTTAATTCACTGCCATAAACTTTCTTGCATCTGAGGAAGCTGCAGAACTGGTGAGGATTTGGATTCCGACTTAAAGCATCTGAGGCAGGGGCCCTTATTCTCATAAGGTACCCTCAGCCTCCAAAAGCAGCAATAAGGAGAAACGCGTCTCGGCCAAGGCTGAGGATCTACATACTGGGTGTGGGGTGGGGCGGGGAAAGGAAGTCCCAAATCCCCCAAGCGGTGACCGTTCTGGGGACCTGGAGTTTGGGCACGGTATTCATGCACACGCTCGGCCCCAAAGTACCAGAGGAACCAGTTGAGATTCCTTGTGCTACAGGACGGGCGACTTTATGACTTTTTCAATATTCGATTCCAGAATCGACTTTTGGGGGGGATTTTGTTTGTTTTGGCTGTTTTACAGAATTCAGACGCAAATGACTTGTATAAGACACGGACACGTGGTTTTAAGGTATAATACTGATGCACAGCGTTTTTAGTGAGATGCAATGAGGTTCAGGAAAGTGCAATATTGTAAATATTATAGATTTTAAAAAAGAAAGAAAGAAACTAGTCGTGCACTCTTCACCTGTCAGCGCCCCACGTGTGGTGCGTGGGGTGTGTGGGCTGGGCTCGGCCACCATGGATCCTATTGCCAAAATAGTGGGCGTGAGATTGTCCCGGCTGTGGTGGAAGTGAGAGATCCTCTCGTAGGTGATAAGAGTTTGAAGGTGCCAGGATGTGAGTTTGGTTGGATGAGCTGTTTCTTTGGGAAAGGAGAAAGCTTGGTGGAGCCAGAGAATTTTAAGAGGATGTTTTATGAGTTGGCAGTCTCAGCCTTTTTTTCTCTCTCCACCCCCTGAAATGCCCCAATTGTATAAGCACCAAATAGAAACTTGTCATCATGGCTGGCTGGGGTGGAATGGGAGAGTCCTTTGAAATGAACTAGCCAAAACATTCAAAGTCCCACCTTTATGCACCTGACTTGGTGCTAGATTGGTTTATGGGGAGCACAGCACTGGGCTTGTCTACCTCGAAGGTACATCTTTTTTTTTCTTTTCTGGCTGTTGTTTCCTAGGCCTGCCCAGAGAGAAAGCTGTCCTATCAGTCAATTTTCCTAACCAGGCCACCCGATTGGCATTTACTAGTGTTCAATGGTTGACTCTGTTGCCCAAAGAAGTTTCAACCTCTCCAAATTTGGCAATTTCTTTCCCTTATGATTTGGATACATCTCTCTGAAAAAAAAAAAACAGGTTTTTTTTTTGGTTGTTGATTTTTCCATGTGAGAGATCACTTTCTACCTTTCACAGAGCTGAAATGAAACTAAGGTTGGATATATCTCATTGTTTGTATCATCTGACATTCTTTTTTTTTTTTTTGAGACAGAGTCTCATTATGTCACCCTGGGTAGAGTGCTGTGGTGTCCCAGCTCATAGCAACCTCACACTCTTGGGCTTAAGCAATTCCCTTGCCCCAGTCTCCCCAGTAGCTGGGCCTACAGGTGCCTGCCACAACGGCTGGCTATTTGTGGTGTTGTTGTTATCGTTTTTTGACAGGCCTAGGCTGGGGTTCGAACCAGGCTGGGTGTATGTGGCCAGCACCTTAACTGCTGAGCTACAGGCACTAAGCCATCATCTAATATTCTTTAGACAAATTAGAACCTTTAACTTTTTTTTGTTTTGAAATTTTAGCAGCACTCTAAAATGACAGGAAATATGTAAGGCTGTATTTTTAAATCACTGGTGAGTATTCCTCCCCACCCTCACCCCAATACAGCCAGACATTAATGAATGGCCTTAGAGCATTGACTCATTCATGCAGTTTTGATTTTAAACAGCTGGAAATTAAAAAAACAAAAAAAGAAGGAGAAGCCAGGCGTTGTGGCAGGCACTTGTAGGCCCAGCTACTCGGGAGGCTGAGGCAGGAGTATCGCTTGAATCCAGAGTTGAGGTTGCTGTGAGCTATGATGATGCTACGGCACTGTACCCAGGGTGACAGAGTGAGTCTCTGTCTCAAAAAATAAAATAAAATAAAGGGGGGAGCCCTGTATGTAATGTAAAACTTCCCTGTACATGCAAAATTGCTTTTTGAATGCTTTATAAGTAGCTGCATTTATCAACATGTGCAACATTCAGTCCAAACTGAAGGTCAATGTGTACAACCCTGTTTCTTTTTTCTAAAAAGGATTGTAGGAATTTTGACCTGAATATAACCCTCTATCTTCACTCTCCCTGCTGAACTGAAAACTCACTCCATGTGAGTAGGGGGAAAAAATGTGACTTCCAGGCCTGGTGGAATCTGAACTTATAAAAATAGAGCTAGCTGCCTAATTTCAGGTGTGCTGGGGCATGTGGGGGGCTGCAGTCTGGCCATGAGGAGGACCCCTTCATCCTTATTTTTGTTTGCTTGAATATGGATAGTGGGCCCAGTGTGACCCTGGTGCAGGGGACCCTGCCAGGCAGAGCAAACCCAGAGATAAGCTGCTGAAACTGGCTGTGTTTTTCTTCTCTCCCAGAAGAGAGGTTGGGGTAATGCTGTGTAGGGTGGTGGAGGGTGACATAGTGGTTTCCAAGCATGGGGTGCACATTATAGCTTTCACTTTCTCCCAGAAACTCTGGGATGGAAGCAAATGAGAAATTCAGATGGAGCTGTGGTTAGTTCTCGTCTTTTTTTTTTTTTTTTTTTTTTGGCTATTAGGAATGATTTGGGAGATGGAGAGCTCTGAATGTGATGGGTGTAGATCATGGTTTCGGGGTGGTATTTCCAGAGCCAACCCCACAGGAAGGTTTGGTGTAGGAAGGGTACCTTCCCACCACAGGACATGAGAAATGAAGTATAGGCTGTATTTTGGCTACTGGCACTTACTGTTCAAAACCAGGTCCTTTTGGAAGTCATTCATGTTCCTTCCCAATGGCATGTTGGCGAGCTTGCTGTCAAAGTGACCAAGATCCCCTCGAAAACTAATTGGAGCGGCTTTCTTTGTAATGTCCTTGGATGGGGCGTATTTGGTAGTAGGACACACATGAAAATTGATGAGTTCCTTGGGACAAGCTGCTGTCTGAGCTGAGGGCTGGTGCTCCGGCTGCGGGTTCTGCTGCAGGTGGTGGTGGTTGAGCCCTGGAATGTAGAACGCTTCTTCCTTTTCCTGAAAACTTGGCCAAAGACTATGTTTAGGGTAAAACTCACCCTTTTGAGCAAAAAAAAAAAAAAATCTGTTCTTACTCCATTGACTAGTTCTGGTCTGATCTGCTTCTTATAAATACACCATTTCCTTCCATCTGTCCGCACAACTGTGAATTACCAACAAGGCGTCTCAACTGGGGAAAGGAACGGGATTTGCTGGGGCTTGGTGTGATGGGATGGATTGGATTTTGGGATTGGATTTAATTTGTCAGGTTACATATCACAGCGCTTTGTATTTTGAAAAGCCGTGCCACTCAGAATTGCCAAGAGTTAGACAAGAGAAACTTCTTTTTTTTGAGACGGAGTCTCACTGTGTCACCGAAGGTCGAGTGCTGTGGTGGCATCACAGCTCACAACAATCTCAAACTCTTTGGTTCAAGCGATTCTTTGCCTCAGCCTCCCGAGTAGCTGGGACTACAGGCGCCTGCCACCCTGCCTGGCTAATTTTTTTAGTTTTAGTAGAGACAGGGTCTCACTCTTGCTCAGGCTGGACTCAAACTCCTGAGCTCAAGCAGTCTACCTGAGTTGGCCTCCCAGAGTGCTGGGGTTATAGATGTGAGCCACTGTGCCCAGCAGGTGCACCTACTTGAAGGAATGGATGTGTCCTCCTCTCTGCGTTGATGGGACACTGGTCATCTCATTGACTCAGCTTCACCTGGAGGGGAAGGAGGCCTTTGGCTGCAGAGAGGAGTCCCCTGTCACAGGGACAAGGTCCCCTCCCTGCCCTGAGCCCAGCCAGGCAGCCTGGTTGTTCCAATTCCTCGAAAGCCTGAGTTTCAGCCACAGCCTTGTGTGTGTCCTCAGCCATGTAAGCATTTGTGACCACCTGGGGTCCTTATAGAGGTTGGGAACACCTGGGTGTTTCACCAGGAAACAGTAGGGGAAGCTTTCCAGGTGGTGCCCAAACCCTAGTCTTTCAGATGGCAGGAAAACGAATCTCAGCCTCTGACCTTCTCACCTCTGGCTTTCATTCTAAACCTCTTTGTTTTTTTTTTGCCTGAGAGTAGGCAGAACCTGTCACTCATTTCCACTCCGAGGTCTCACCTCCACACGGAAAGACTGTACAGTGGCTACCGTGCCAAAAAAAAAAAAAAATAATAATAATAACGATTTTTCTTTTTGAGGCACTTTGCTTAAAGTCCCTTCTTTTCTCCAAGTTTCAGTAGGTTGGGGAAGGGGGGAGGGGAGGACAGGCGTTGTTCAGTGGACAAGTTGGACTTTTTTTTAAAAACTGGTGCCTAACTTATTAGAAATTAGCTTAGCGCGTATGCTGATTTTTTCAATACACGTGAAGACTTGATGCCATTTATAAATGTTTTATTGAGATTTGATATTTAATGAGAAATCAGTTGAGGAATGTAAGGGAGTATCAAGTTTCAAAGCTAAGGGACATGCTATTTATTGAAAGGTGATAGTTTCACAAACCTAGGCCCGTTGTGTGTGTAAGAAGTCCGTCAGAGAGGGAAGTTTCCCTGCTTCCTGCTATTGATGTAAATGGATGTGTTATTTATTTTAATTGTTTTTTTGGTTTTGTTTTGGTTGAAAATTCATAAATAATGTGCTATTTTAATTATGTTGAGTGTAAATTTGACATTGCCTTGCATTTATTTTTATATTTCTTAAGCCTGTTGCTTTTTCCCCCTCCCCTTTTCCCCCGCTCCACCCTGCCGCCCCACCCCACCCCTGGTTTCTGTGCAGGTTGTGTGATTTACAACCTACCGGCCCTGTGTTTGGGTTATGCACACAAGGTGTGTCTGGACCCACAGACTTTTCAGGGATTAAAATGAAAAGAAATAACACAACTTTCCCCAAACCAACAGTCATAAAATCTGTATCCCTCCTGCTATTGTGAAGAAAAAAAACACACACACACTCTGAAGGTTTCTCGCCGGCCGGGCGGCCTGCATGCACCCAGCACACCGCTATGTGTGTCCCCTTCTTGCTACAGAGTGTATTTTGTCAGACCATGTAGTATGAATGTACATTTCATAAAACTGAGATATAAATAAACTTATAAATATTTGTATTCAAGCGTTAAAAAAATTCTCACCTCTCCCCTGAGGAGGCCCATGGGGAAGGAGAAAAAACATCTACAGGCCTGTGCAGTAGGTGAAAATAAGGCCTTGTTTTTGTGCTGATATCAAAAATTGAAGACTTTCTCTCTCTCTCTCTCTCTCTCTCTCTCTCACCTTTCTGGCCTGGGGCTCGGCACCTCCCTTGAATTTTCAAGGTTCCTTTCCTATTTCCCATCTTGTTCCTTTATTGAAATATGCCTTCCCGGTACTTACCCATCAAGCACCACGTTCCCCCCAAAGAGCCAGCAAAAGAAGGAAAAAGCCCCAGTTTGGGGCCAAGCCAGAGTTTTGAGCCGGGGTAACAGCTCTGGCATTTGAGAGAAACCCAACTATGTCGGGGGTTGAGTTTTCAATGTTTTGTTTTGCTTCAGGACAGTTGCATGGATTCTCCAAGGCAATTCTACGGATTCTCCAAGGCAAAGTTGCCATGATAATTGACTCATTTTTCGGGGAAAAGAGAGAGAGAGAGAGAGAGAGAGAGAAAGAAAAGTACAAATGGAGAAAGTAATCAACTTTTAAAACACGACAGCTTTTTTTTTTTTTTTTTGGCATAGGTTTTTTCTCTCCTCATGTAAAGGAAAGTTCATGATTGGATTTGGCCGTGCTGACTGCTTGTTCGTAGCTTTGATAAAAAACATATGTGGGGGGAGGGGCGTGGGGTGGGTTGAGGCCACCCACATGAGGTCCCCTCTGCAGCTCGGGGGTGGCCAGCCCGGGCCTTGTCATTCATGGGGGGCTGAGCCCGTGGACAGGTGGGCGTTTGTGACATGCTGTTGATGGTGGAGCCTAATCAGGGGCTTTCCAGCGGGGTCAACTCTTACTGCTGTTCCTTCTTGGTTTCTGGAAGCTTCCCAGCCTGAGAGGCAGTTTCTAAGAATGTCTAGTCCAGCTTGAGATCTCTGACATACTGGGGTTCTGGTCTTTGGCCCTGGCAGAGCCCTTGTGCAGCAGCCCCAGACTCGGACAGTGAGGCCTGGGAAGCCCTGGTGGCCGTTCTGATGTTCCATTCCCCTGTCTTGAGAAAGCTCTGTCCTTTTGGGGAAAAAGCAGCCAACTCTTCCAAAGGAAGCCAAAAGGTCCTTCCTTTTCGGGCTCAGTGAAAATGTAATCAACATAGTTATTTCATGGTTAAACTACCCAGCTTTGTTCAGCAAATCCATTCAGATTGTTTCACATGGTTTAAGAGAGCTTTCCCTGAGAAATAGTTACTTTGTTGCCAACTATAACAAATCTCCTTTTCCAAAATGAAGGAGTATGGCCGGATTTCTCTTCTCTGTGTACTTGAACCTGAAAAGTCAGTTTCTCAGCTTTGAATTTCTTTCTAGTTTTTTTCCGTGGGTTGTTCTGTGGACATTCCCTGGACTTGGATGCGTTTGAGAAAGTATTTTCACTTAGCCCCACAGTCAGGAGAAATGGTCACCACCGCGTGTGTTCAGATAACCGTTTCTCGCCACTGGTTCCACGATCCCTAAACTGAACACAGAGGCATATTTACAGACAGGATGTGTTCTCTGTTTCCAGGTTTCCAAGTCTTCTGTTAGTGTCTGATTTTCATGTTTAATAACAGAAAACAGGGATTTACAGAAAACTGCAGAGAGAGCAAAACCACTAGCTGACCAAACCCAGGAGACAAGACTTCCAGAGTGATTGTTCATGGAACAGTTGTTAAAGAGAATAAAAGTTATTTTAAACTTCACTAGCGTGTGTGTGGCGTTTGAACTTCTGACAACCAAGCAGGAACCTCAATAGAAATAATATTGTTCATCTATCAGTGGGGTTTTTTTTTCTTTCAAAACTGACATTTTAATTTCTTCTGTTTAAACTTTGAGATTCTTGGAATTGAGAAAAAATACAGTGTGTGCATTGCCAAATTCTGTTAGTTTGCACATTAACAGACAGGAAAAAAAATTTTTTTTTGGATGCTGGGAGTTAAAGAGGCTTTCCCCCTTGGCATATTTTTATGTGTGTCATTTATTTAAAATCTTGGAGAATTTGCTAAACACATTTAAATGTTGTAACGTCACCCACTTCTGTTAGGGTTTTGGGATAGAGTCCACGGGTCTGTCTGCAGACACAGTAAATACAGGCAGGAAAGTTTTTTCTCTCTTGCTGTTCTGAGGGGACGGATGGAACAGCCGTTGTATGCTGAAGAGAGTCAGGCTGATTTGAGTGAATCAGCTCGGTTGTTGCTGCAAAACAAAAATACCCCAAACGAAATCTGTGTTGTAAGCAGTCAAGGTATGTTTGCAATATTTCATAAAACATATGTTGATAATATTTCACAAAAACGCTCCCTCAAAGGATGTACCGAGAACAGACGGCCGACTTGTGACTCAGACACCAGAAAGCAGTTCAAACAGAAGAAAGTGTCGAGTGGTGCTGCCCTGTCCTGTGAGGAGGCCAGGGTGTTTTCTGCTCAGCACTGAGGGCGTGTTAGTAGCCCAAGCAGACGCATCTCCTGGGAACATTTGCTCAGTGACCTGTTTACATGGGGAGCTAGCTGCACTGGTGTCCCTGGAAGTTCTCCCACCTATTCTTTTGTCCTGCATGTTGGAGGCAAAGACTCCCCCCACCCCGAGGAACCAGGCGTGTTTTCACGGGGACTTTGACGTCATGGTGAGCAAGTGGGCCACATCCTGCCCGATGAGAGCCACACTTAATATATCACAAGAAACCGTTCCTTCGGGAAGGCCTGTGTTTTTGTTCCAAATGGGTGAACATAGGGTGAACCTATGTGTTGCCATAATGAGACGCATTTATTTACTGCATGTGAGGTCAGACGGTGAAGTTCAAGACCTCATCCTAGAAAAAGTTCTACATGCCTGAGACTCCGTATATGCCAGCTGAGGTCACCGCGGGTAGGAGGTCGCCATGACTGTCTCTGAGGTCCCCTTCGAAGCACTCCCCTTGGCCGTCTGGTGACCGTGAGGATATTCAGCAACGAGACATATAGCATGTTTTCCAGGGTGACCTCCTACCATGACAGCTCTGATGGCCTTCCCGGTAAAATGTTCCAAAATTGCTTTGAAGGGTGGATGAGGCACTGGCGTCAGTGCACAGCTTGCCAAAGGCAGCGCTTTGAAGGGGACCAGAGGGATATTCAGCCACGGGGTATGCAACACTTTTTCTAGGGTGAGTTTGCAGAGTTCATTGTGAGACCTGGTACTAGCCACAGATCCTGTGCTGTGGAGCCATCGTCTAAAGATGTTCAAAACACCGTCTTTCCCCAGTGATCTGTGATCCTTGCGAAGAGATAATCTGCCCCAGTGTGGAAAGAGTTGAACAGTTGTGGGACAAAATATAACCCCAGGTGCATTTTGTACACACAGCTGAAGTAGAAACATTTAACCCGTTCAAACAAAGTATTTGAAAGCAACATACCTAGGAAGCTAAATGGAATATGGCCACATGTTTTGGCTGATTTATTTAGAGTACAAGTGGGGATGGAAATGGCTTGGCCTCCTTCACTTTGCAAGGCTGCACGTGGACCTACCACGCCAAAGCCATGGGGAGTCCCCGCTTACCCAGATGCTGACTTTTGAGGGCACCAAAGATGCTGTCTCAGAGGTCCGAACTCTGAAGCCTGAGACTCTGTGTATGCCAGCTGAGGTTATCGCTGGTGGGAGACCGCCATGAGACTCCATGTCAAAGTGTTTTAATTAAATAAAAACAAGAAAAAAACCAACCTAACTCATGTAATGCTATAGCTGGTGGTGACTAGTCTTTGCAACACAGGTGGTGGTCAGCATGTGCAAACTCCCCATAAAGAACTATATGTGCTTGTTGTTTTTCCTCTTCTCTCTTAGTTATTCAGTTTGCAGGAATATGTCTGTATATGGGGGGGTGGTGTCATCCTTGGCTTATTTATTTTTATTTTTCCTTTATTTTTTAGAGATAGGGTCTTGCTATGTCATCTGTGCTAGAGGTCAGTGGCATCATCATAGTTCACTGCAGCCTCAAACTCCTGGCCTCAAGCGATCCTCCTGCCTCAGCCTTCTGAGTACCTAGGATTACAGGCACCTGCCACAATCCCTGGCTAATTTATTTTTTAACTTTTGGTAGAGACAGGATCTTGCTAAGTTGCTCAGTCTTGTCTGGAACTCCTGGCCTTAAGCGATCGTCTGGCCTCATCCTCCTAAGTAGCTGGCACTATAGGCACCACAGTACTGGGCTGACTTTAAATTTGTTTTTTGTAGAAATGGGGTCTCACCATGTTGTCCAGGTTAGTCTCAAACTCCTGACCTCAAGTGATTCTCCTGCCTCTTCTCGAGTAGCTAGGACTACAGTCATGTACCACCACACCTGGTAAATTTCTAAAACTTCTTTGTAGAGATGGGGTCTTGCTATGTTGTCCAGTCTGGTCTGGAACTTCTGGCCTCAAGCAATCTTCCTGCCTCATCCTCCTGAGTAGCTGGGACTACAGGCATGTACCACGATGCTCTGCTAATTTGGTTTTAATTTTTTTTTTTTTGTAGAAATGGGTTCTCACTATATTGCCCAGGCTGTTCTTGAAGTTCTGGCCTCAACCAATCCTCCCACCTTGGCCTCCCAAAGTGGTGGGATTATAGGTGTGAGCCACCATGCCAGCCTGACTTCCTTGATTTAGCAGACTTAATTGTCATCATCACCACTACCACAGGTGCATTGAAAGATGTGGGGCCCATCTCTCTTGCACACCTCACTTTTCCCATTGCTCCTGCTTACAGCACTGCCCCACAGTTCCCAGCCCCTGGGTCTCATTGCATCAGATTCCTTGCCTCCTGAGGTCTCTGTCACCTGTACTGGGTAATTCAGATGCTGGGTAACCTGAGACTTCAGGACCTTGGGGGCAAGAGGCTTGGGATGGCTCCATGATGGTGGAAAATACCAGGAAGGAGGTAGGAAAGATGGGGAAAGGGGCCCACTGTCCTGGTGCTGGAATATTGGGTAGGAGAGATGCTGGGGAATGGAGGGGCAAAGCCCCTGTTAAGACATGTTAGACCCTCACCTCACCCTTGTGATCACCTTGGCTGGCACAATTTTAGAAGCAAAGAGAAACCACCATTATAATTTCTCACTCACCCAAAGCCTGACATGTCTGTTTCTCAGAGGACGGGATTTTCCTCACTCAGTCAGAAATACAAAGTCGGCGGGGGTGCTTGAGTATTCTCCCATATTTTAGATGATTGCGGAGAGCTGGGATCACTTCCTAGAGGATGAAAAAGTGGGTAGTTTCTGCACCCTGATTGGGGCAAAAAAGGGAGAATTTTGCAGGTGCTCAAAGAAAAGAGAAATTGGAGTCAAAGAACGTTTCCTTCTGGGTGTGGCAGGTGACCCAGTAGTGAGGACACGAGGATGCATCCTTAATTGTCTGCAGCTCACAAGGGCTGGGCTGGGCTGGGCAGGTTTGTTTCACTGCCAACAAGTGTCTAAGTAATTGGTGATACTGCTACATTATAGCTAGCTGAGCTTTTCTTCATGCCCGTCCTGAGTGTCAACAGATACTGAATGTTTAAGTGAAGAATCACGCACAGATACTTATTACTTATGCCTAAAACACCCGTCAGGGACAAGACAGTTTGATTCTGCATTTAGACTGTGTATTAACCCAGCCTATACTGACCACACCAGCAACACGCCAAGCTCAGATTCCTTCTTCTCTTCTGATATGAATACAGGTGAAAGTCACTAGAAATAATACGGAAGCAAGAGGCCAGCTGCCTGCCAGTTACGCCCTGTAGCTCACCATAGCGGGAGAAGGCTGGTGTGCACTGGGCACAGCAGGAGACTCCTGCGGCTGTCACAGCAGATCACCAAAAGCTCTGTGGCTTGAAACAACAGACACTCATCACCTCCCAGCCCTGGAGCCCAAGCGTCAGAGGTGCAGGTGTCTCAGGGCCGCTCCCTCCACAGGCCCCAGGGAAGGCTCCTTCCTGCCTCTCTCAGCTCCTAAAAACTCCAGGCGTCCCTGGGCTCGTGGCCACATCACTCCAGTCTCTGCCTCCGTCTCCACGTGGCTTCTCCTCTGTGTCTGTGCCCCCTCTTCTGTCTCTTAGGAGGACACCTGTCACCCTAATCCAGGGTGGTGCCATCTTGAGATATGTCACTAATCACATCTCCAATGTCTTACTGTCCAAGTGAGGTTACATGTCCAGGGTTTTGGATATTTCTGGGAATGGTCATTCAGCTTTCCAAAGCTGCCCCCAATTCTCTGTGTTGCTGCCTCTGGGTGTGTGTCATTTACCCTGGAATCTTGGAGGCTGGGGCTGGGCCCTCGATGTCAGAGTCCGTCCACCTGTCACCCATGCCCATCAACAGAGAAGCAGGGGAGACATCAACAGTTTCACTTTCACTTATAGAAAAGCCAGCGATTCTGGAGAGCAGCAATTCTGGGTATCTCCCCAGAGAACTACTGTGCCCTCCTCTTTCCCTTTGTTACTTTTATTCTCATAGTGAAAGTAACGTGCAATGTGATTACTCATCATTGAACAAGTCAGATGCCCCCTCACAGGTTACGGGTTACACACTATCTTCCAATCTTAAAGTGGTAATATCTTTAAAGTATTTCGATTCTAGACTAAATTTATGGTTAGTCAACACTTCACTGGGGGCACAGCAGCCTTTGAAGGCATAGCAGCCTTTGAAGGGAATAAACAATCTCCAGATCTTGGGACGTGGGCTCATCCGGCCCTGTTAGGGCCCGGCCAGCTGCGCCCAGCAGGACACAGGTGTTCAGGTGAACAGTGGCTGGTAACACGCTCATCCTGCCTGTGAAGTTTTGTCTCCTTCTCTAAGCAATGTGGGGGCTGAGACTGAAGGAGAGGACAGATGAGGGGGTGTGGGCTTGGTAATGCAGACATTTCCCTTTTCTACCAGCCTCGCCCTAATGAGGTGGAAATCTGTGCTCCCAAGACAGAGCACCTTGAATTTCTCTTTTACTCCTTTCAAAAAGAGTTTGGTGTCTGGGGCTCCCAAATTCTCATCTTCAGAAGGTGTGACCATGGGGGTGGTGGTGGGGGAACTAGCACATGTGTGGTTATGTCTTTTAAATGTCCAGGCAGTCGGATCCAGAGAGACACAGGGCGGCTGTCAGCCGTGGCCGACCTCGTAACTTATTCTTTTTAAATCTTGCTGACCCTTTGTTGCTGACACAGGGGTTGTGGCTGCCCAGGGGGTGGGGGTGGGGTGGGGCATTTCATAGCATCTGTCCTGAACCTTCATAGCCTCACGCACTATCTTGTTTCCTCATATGGATTGGGAAACTCGAGAGGCTTTTTCTGAGTTATTTTACTCGTTATGGAGAACTCGGCGCTAATGGGCGCTAATGACCTAATTAGTTATACTCTCAGAAAGACCGGTCTCTGCACGATTTTTAACAAAATTGTAAATACTTTTTTTTAAATTGCTATGTAATTCACATACAGCACTAAAGCATAACTAGTATACTCAGCAGCTTTTAGCATGTTCACCAGATTGTATAACCATCCCCGTTTTCAAATTCCAGGGCATTTTTATGACTCCTGCATCCATTAATTAGGCAACTGCTTTCAAATCCTTCCACCCCCTCAGCCTAGTCACTCGCTAATGGACGTTATATCTCCATAGATTTCCCTACACTGGCGAGTTAACATAAATGGAATTCTACATAATGAGGTCATTTGTCCTGGCCTGTTTCACTTAGGTAATGTTTCCAAGCTTCACCTGTCTTCCTAAATGTACCTTGTTATGGCTGAATAATATTCCACTGTGTGAGCAGACCGCGTTCTCTTTATCCCCTCAGCAGCTTGTGGATATGTGGGTCGTTTTCTTTCTCGAGCTATTATGAATAATACTTCTGCATGCATGTGTTTGATGTTTACGAATCTCCGGGGTACATACTTAGAATTGCTGGGTTGGCTGGGCACGGTGGCTTGCACTTGTAACTCTGGGAGGTCAAGGCAGGCGAATTGCTTCAACTCAGGAGTTTGAGACCAGCCTGAGTACTAGTGAGACCCTGTCTGTACTAAGAATAGAAAAATTAACTGGGCATGGTGGCAGGTGCCTGTAGTCCCAGCTACTGGTGAGGCTGAGGCAGGAGGATCGCTTGAGCCCAGGAGTTTGAGGTAGCTGTGGGTTATGACACCACAGTACTCTACCCAGGGCACAGAGTGAGACTCTGTCTTTTTTTTTTTTTTTTAAAGCCAACTCTTTATTCTTTCTCTTTCTTTTTTGCAGTTTTTGGCCAGGGTTGGGTTTGAACCTGCCACCTCCGGCATGCATATGGGGCTGGTGCCCTACTCCTTTGGGCCACAGGCAACACCCCAAGACTGTGTCTTAAATAAAAGGAAATAGAAGGTGGCGCCTGTGGCTCAGCGGGTAGGGCGCCGGTTCCATATACCCAGGGTGGTGGGTTCAGACCTGGCCTCGGCCAAACTGCAACAAAAAAATAGCTGGGCATTGTGGCGGGCGCCTATAGCCCCAGCTACTCGGGAGGCTGAGGCAAGAGAATTGCCTGAGCCCAAGAGCTGGAGGTTGCTGTGAGCTGTGTGACACCACAGAACTCTACCAAGGATGATACAGTCTTAAAAAAAAATAAAGAAAACAACAACAGAATTGCTGGGTCGTATATTCACTCTTGGTTGAACTTTTTGTTGGACCATTTCCCAAAGTGAGTGCACCATTTTACAAGCCCATAGGGTATGTATCAGATACCCAAGTTCTCTGTATCCTTAAGAAGCGATTATGACCTGCCATTATAGCCATCCCAGTGTGCGAAAATTGTGACTTTGATTTCCAGTTCTGTAATGAGTGATGATGTTGGGTATGTTTTCAAGTGCTTGTTAGCCATTTGCACGTATTTGTTGGAGAAATGTCTACTCCATTCCTTTTCCCTCATGTTTAACTGGGCTATTTGTCCTTTATTGTTGAGTTGTTACTGTTCTTCTGTTTTCTTTAAATTTCAGATTAATATGAGGGTACAGACTACGAGGTTACAATGTTTGCATTTGATAGATAGAGTCCCTGTTGTAGTTGTGCCCCGCACCCAGGAGGTGGGATCTCAGCCATCCCCTCCCTCCACCCTCCTCCACTTTTCCTCCTCCCCGCTCCTCTTGTCTATAATTAAATGGAGCTTTTCTCTTACCTGGGCAAGTGTTAGATCATTGACTGGCTTCATGTTAGTATTAACTGCATTGGGTACTTTTCCTCCATTCTTGTGATACTTCACTAAGGGCATGTTCTCCAACCCCATCTAGGAGTCTCCATCTTTTCTATGGCTGATTCTGGTGGTATTCTGGATTCTACCTCCTGTATAATTTGCAAATATTATCTCCCTGTCTGTGCATGCTCTTTTCACTTTCTGAAAAGAAGTGAAAAGAAGGTTTTAGTAGGGATAAAGTTCAAATCATTCTGCTTTTTTTTTTTTGTAGAGACAGAGTCTCACTTTGTCACCCTCGGTAGAGTGTCCTGGCGTCACACAGCTCACAGCAACGTCCAACTCCTGGGCTTAGGCGATTCTCTTGCCTCAGCCTCCCGAGTACCTGGAACTACAGGCGCCCGCCACAACCCCGGCTATTTTTCTGTTTTTTTGCAGTTCAGCCGAGACCGGGTTCGAACCTACCACCCTCGGTGTATGGGGCCGGCGCCCTACTTGATGAGCCACAGGCACCGCCTATCATTCTGTTTTTTTTTTTTAATGGATTGCTTAAACTTTGGCATCATGGCTTAAGAAACCATCGCTTAGTCCATGATCATGAGAGAATATTCACACCTATGTTGCCTTCTAAGAGTTGCACGGTTTTAGCCTCTTACATTTGGTCTTCGATATATTCGAGTTAATTTTGCACACGATGTGAAGTAGCGTCCAACTCTATTCATTCTCTTGTGCATACAATGTTATCTTAGCACTACTGACTTGTCTTGACGCCCTTGTTAAAATGCCCTTGACATAATTAAATATCTGAGCGTATTTCTGGATTCCCAATCCACTGGTGTGTTTGTCTAGCCAGATGCCAAAAACATGCAGTCTTGGTTACTATGCCCTTGTATTGAGTTTTGAAATAAGGAAAAAGTGTTGTTTAACATTAGGTTATTTTGGCATACTGGGTCTTTTACATTCCCATGTGAATTTTAGAAGCTACTTATTAATTTCTGAAAAAAAAACTCAGTGGGAATTTTTTTAAAAATTTATTTCTTATTAAGTCATTTGTACATAGATCATACATACATTTACGCCATTATGGGATTTGTTGTGTTGATTATTTGTACAAATTGGAGTGCTTACATACTACTGATCAACATAGCTTTCACCTCTTTTACCTAATTCCAGCATTAAGACATTTGTGTTCTACACCTGATATTTTAATAGGTGCCGGATTGAATCTGTCCATCAGTCTTGGGAATATTGCCATCTTAACAATATTGCCTTCCAACTCATGAACACGGGATGTCCTATGACTATTTATGTCTCCTTTAATTTCTTTCAGTGACGTTCTATGGTTTTCAGTGTTAAGCCTTGTACATTTTTGGTTAAATTTATTTCTCATTTAAAAAAATCTTTTCATATTTTATTCCTGTTGAAAATGGAGTTATTTTCTTAATTTCATTTCAGATGATTCATGGCTGCTATAATTGATTGGTGTATGTTGATCTTGTACCCTGCAGAAGTATTCTTCTTCTGATTATTATTATCATTTGAGTGGCCTCCTTAGGTCTCTCTGTACACGATCATGTCACCTGCCAATAGGGGAAGCTCACTTTCTTAGTCACACATATATTGTTGGTTTCTTTTTCATTCACCCTGGCTAGAACCTGGAGGCCAGTGTTGAACACAAGTAGGGAAAATGGATTATCTCTGTCTTGGTCTCAGTCTCAGGGGACTGGCGCCCTACCCACTGAGCCACAGGCACCGCCCTCTATCATTTTTTATTTATTAATTGTAGTACTTTATTTAAAACATGCTTCCCGGGTGGCACCTGTGGCTCAGTGGGTAGAGTGCCGGCCCCATATACTGACGGTGGTGGGTTCAAACCCTGCCCCAGCCAAATTGCAACAAAAAAAATAGCCGGGCATTGTGGCAGGTGCCTGTACAAGTCTCAGCCACTCGGGAGGCTGAGGCAAGAGAATCACCTAAGCCCAGGAGTTGGAGGTTGCTGTGAGCTATGTGATGCCACGGCACTCTACCCAGGGCGACAAAATGAGACTCTGTCTCTACAAAAAAATAAATAAATAAATAAAATAAATAAATAAAACATGCTTCCCTTCATCTACCACTTGGTTACCTGGTGGTAAAGTTCTACAAAATGTAAGATAAATGCTTGACTGTTTATTTACCAGCTTTCAAGATAATGTCTATTATTTTCTGAAGATGACTATTTTCTAAATAGCAGTATGAATTCATAGATTTGAATGCAGCTTATGGTTTCAATCAGTTAGAATTATTATCCTTTTTGAAGTTAAAATTGTCCCATCTTTGCCTGGTGGGAGCCTTTGTAAGTTGGCTCTCTCGAGTCTTTTGACATGACTTCAGTGGTTTTTGACCACTTCCTTGCTAGCCAGTAAAATAAAGTGTTATGTTTTACAGATGCGGAATCAGCCATTTCTCTAAGAAGCTTTGATTTCTTTTAACAGAGAATAGTATTTCAAAACTACAGTTTGGGTACTGTACTTCATACTCGCTTGGTCACTGTTTCTAGTCATCTTCAGTTGACATAGCTTGGATGGATAGATAGATAGACCTAGTATCAAGTGATCAATTGATAGACAAATATAAAATATCTCATGAGTTCCTATGGATACTTTACATTCAGGACTAAAGGAGGTTTTTGTTTGTTTGTTTTTAAATATTAGCGAATCCCTTTTTTTTTTTTTTGAGACAGAGTCTCACTATGTCGCCCTTGGTAGAGTGCTGTGGCATTACAGCTCATAGCAACCTCAAACTCTTGGGCTCAAGTGATTCTGTTGCCTCAACCTCCTCAACCTCCCAATTAGCTGGGACTATAGGCACCCGCCACAACACCCACATATTTTGGTTGTTTTTTTTTTTTTTTTTTTTTTTTTTTTAGAGACAGAGTCTCACTTTGTCGCCCTTGGTAGAGTGCCATGGCTTCATGGCTCACAGCAACCTCCAGCTCCTGGGCTTAGGCGATTCTCTTGTCTCAGCCTCTCGAGTAACTGGGACTACAGGCGCCCGCCACAACGCCCGGCTATTTTTTTGTTGCAATTCGGCCAGGGCCGGGTTTGAACCCGCCACCCTTGGTATATGGGGCTGGTGCCCTACTCACTGAGCCACAGGCACCGCCCCCAGATATTTTGTTGTTGTTGTTGTCATTGTTGTTTAGCAGGCCTGGTCCAGGTTCAAACCTGCCAGCCCCAATGTATGTGTCCAGTGCTATAACTAGTGAGCTACAGGTGCTGAGCCATATTAGGGAATCTTATTAGTCATGTATACTTTAGTAAGAATCAGTCATTTTCCAGACTGATAGATGCAAACAAGTTCTTAAGTTAGCTTAGGCAGAAATGGGGAATTTTAGCATAAGGATACAGAGAGCCAAAGGGCAGATATTCAGATAAGAAGGAAATAGTAAGATAAGAAAGAAAGTTGTCAGGAATCAAGGCAGCCTTTCTCTACTGGGCAGACCTATTTTCTCTGCTTCATCATGGACATGGCTAGTAAAAAATGCTAAAACACTTTCATCCAGTGGGCAATGGCACATGTTATAAACATGGCTACTGGGATGGGAACTGAGAAGGAAAAGCAAGTGAGAATCTCAATAAGGTGTGCTGGGTGTGAGAACATAAAGGCTATGGGCTGTGGTTTGCGAGAAGAATGCAGGATTATAGGGTTTTCACTTAACTTTTTCTGTATTATATCTATATCTTCTTTCTTCCACTCCAAGAAGCCTGATTCTCAAGGACACAGGGCAGGGTAAAATTAGAATATCACATTATTAATTACCTACTTTATCCCACCTCACACACACAATTGTCTCAGAATAACATTAACACTACCACCGTCAATATAATTACTGAGAGCACTTACAATTATTTCTTACTTGCACTCTCCCACTCTCCCTCCATTTCTATAGTTACACTATGTGAGCATACGGCCTTTACACTAGATTTTCTCTCTTTTAACCCTCACTCAATCTTAGTTCTGTGAATCACTGTATATTTAATGCTTACCACCAGTTCTTAAGTTGATATTTCTTTAGACATTTTGATTGTCATAACTGTGATTTTTAAAGAATATCAAAGTTGTATTAGTCAGTGTTCTCCAGGGAAACAGGACCAATAGGATGTGTGTGTGTGTGTGTAGAGAAAGGCTTTGAATCATCTCACATGATTATGGAGGCTAAGAAGCCTCCAGATGTGTAGCTGTCAAGCTGTGGAATCAGGACAACAGAAGGTGTAGTTCCTGTTTGATTTCAAAGGCCTGAGAACCAATAGAGGGAATGGTATAAAGTCTAGTCTGGAAGCCAGCAGGGTTGAGATCTAAGAAGAAATAATGTTCCAGTTCAAGACTACAGGCTGGAAAGGACCAATGTCCCACTTAAAGCAGTTAGGCAAGAGGACTTGCCCCTTATTGTTGAGGGTGGGTTAGAGTTTTTGTTTAATTTAGGCCTTCAACTGGTTGGATGAGTCTACCCTTTCAAATGTTAATCTCTTCCAAAAACACTCTTACAGACACACACAGAATAATGCTTGACCAAATATCTGGGTATCTTATGGCCAGTTAAGTTGACACACAAATTTAATCATCACAAAAGTAGAGGGCAAGAAGACTTTTTGCTGCCCCTAAAATCAAGCACAGGGACATTCATTCTGCTGCTTGTTCACAAGGCCAGATCTAGTAATGCTGCTGTTAAGTACTTTATATGAATGGCTGTAATTTATAGAGTATTACATGTGTTATTCCATCTAAATCTTCAAATAAACCCCATTCTACAGATCCAGAAACTGAGGCTTCAAGAAATGAAGCAGTTTACCCAGTATAATACAGACAAGTAATGAACTGGTGATCTGAATACAGATCTGCCTGATTTCCCATGCTGTAGATTTATTTTCTATTTCTTTTTATTTTTATTTATTTATTTGAGACAGAGTCTTACTTTGTCACCCTCAGTAGAGTGATATGGAGCCACAGCTCACAGCAACCTCAAACTCTTGGACTCAAGTGATTCTCTTGCCTCAGCCTCCCAAGTAGCTGAGACTACAGAGGCCTGCCATAACACCTGGCTATTTTTAGAGACAGGGACTTGTTCCAGCTGGTCTCTAACTCTTGAGCTCAAGCAATCCACCTGCTTTGGCCTCCTAGAGTGCTAGAATTACAGGTGTGAGTCACCGCGCTTGGCTTATTTTTTATTATTAAAGAGACATGGTCTCAGTCTGTTGCTTAGGCTGGAGTGCAGTGGCACAATCATAGCTCACTGCAACCTCAAACTCCTGGACTCAAGCAATTGTCCTACCTCAGGCTCCCGATTAGTTATTTTTATAGAGACAAGGTCTTGCTTATTGCCCAGACTGATCTTCAACTTCCAGTCTGCAGTGATCCTCCCACCGTCGCCTACCAAAATATCGTGATTAAAGGTGTGAGCTACAACCCTGTGCTCCTAAACACTGTGTTAAATATCTTGGGAAGTACACGGGCTTACAAGGATAAAGGATGAAGTTTTCCACTTTGTGGCACACCATTCTACTTAGGGATATTCCTGGGCATGCCAAGCCTCACAATGTTTTTACATATACTGTATGTTGAAAAAAAAAAAAAGATTTAAAATAATAAATGAGAAAATAATAAAGCTATTTCAACCAGTTTTTAGAATTGTTTATTGTTATTTAAAACTTTAGTAAGTTCATTTTCCATTTCTAGAGTTGACAAATATTAGTATGTTGATTATAAAAGCTAAGGTACTTATTAAAGCAAGACAAAATATAATTTTTGAAAAACTATTCATACAAAAGAGTGCCACGTATATATAAAATGTATGCATGTTTCAAAGAGTAAGAATATAAACACTCACATACCCAACCCCTGCCCCCCATTTCAACCTGAATCATACTGATTGAGAAATTAGAAATAGTCAGGGCCCAGTGGATTATGCCTGTAATTCTAGCACTGAGGAGACCGAGGCAGGTAGATCCTCTAAGCTCAGGAATTTGAGACTGAGAAAGAGACCCCTTCTCTACTAAAAATAGAAAAAACTAGCTAGGCGTCATGGCAGGCGCCTGTAGTCCCAGCTACTTAGGAGGCTGTGGCAAGAGGATCTCTTGAGTCTGACAGTTTGAGTTTGCTGTGAGCTATGATGCCACAGCACTCTGGCCAGGACCACAGAGTGAGACTATGCCTCAAAAAATAAATAAATAAATAAATAAATAAATAAATAAATAAATAAATAAAGTAAAATACCAAAACTGGTAAATTTCTTGAGGGGTCGAAATTAATCACTACTTTTTGACTCCTTTGAGACAGACTTTATTTTATTTTTTTATTTTTTTTAAATTTTTTGAGACAGAGCCTCAAGCTGTCACCCCTGGATAGAGTGTCGTGGCATCACAGCTCACAGCAACCTCCAGTTCCTGGGCTCAAGCGAGTCTCTTGCCTCTGCCTCCCAAGTAGCTGGGACTACAGGAGCCCGCCACAACGCCAGGCCATTTTTTGTTTTGGTTGCAGCCGTCATTGTTGTTTGGCGGGCCCGGGCTGGATTCGAACCCGCCAGCTCAGGTGTACGTGGCTGGCGCCTTAGCCCGTTGAGCCACAGGCGCCGAGGCTCTGTCTCAAAAAATAAAATAAAATAAAAATAAAAAAATAAAATAAAATAAAATTGAAACCTCTGTCACTGGGGTTCAACAGGGGGTGGGTTTACAGGCCTTGCTACAGATGTAAACACACACGCACATATGTATACGTGTGCATGTGTGTGTTTATATATGGTAACTATAGAAACATGACTTTAATGCTTCCCAGAAGTGGATTAGGAAAGCGAAATATGTCCTGTCCCCCACGTTCAGTCTAACCTGGCTCCTTGACCTCATGACAGTATCGTCCTTTCAACTCATGATTAGAGCTTACATCATAAGGAAGCTGTATCTTGGGAAAGCCGAACAGCAGACCAGAGAGGCTTACTGTAATAAAACCAGCGATATGTTTCAGTCCTCACAATGTGGGAAAGTGACTTTCGACACACCAAGGAATCACACACTTGACATCTCCAGAAATAACCACGTAATTGCCATTTAATCCTGTGTCTGGGAAGCCTTTGAAATTAAGTCATTCTAATGCTTGATACCCTAACTTAGTCATTCTTCAAAAGAAAAAGGGGTTAGCTAGAGAAGGAAACATGAAGAGTTATCAGTGAGTACCACAGACCAGCATTTCTCACCCTTGAGTAATGTACCCTGATTAAAGTAGAAGAAAAACTGCCCAGATGTCTGGCATCAACATGTTACTCAAGAAAGTACAAACACGTAGCTGAGCATACTTATGCTAATAGTTATAAACTATTATAAAAACCAAAGCAAACTGACAAATTCAAATGAAATTATAACAAAAACAATTTGAATAACATAATTAATTTTATGTGACAAATGATACTGTGTTTTCTGCAACTGACTATGGTCCTGACTGCCAGAGTGCAAGTTCTTTGAATTTATCAACTTGTCTTACCAAGGGCTCAACTTCACCATTTTTTTTTTGGTATTATTGTCATTTACAGATTAGATCTGACTCTGTTTTTTTTCTAATTGTTATGGAACAATTTGGGTGGAGCTGCTTGGCACCATCTTTTTTGTAAATATAACTCAGAAGCTGAGATGGTGTAGCAATACTCAGTTATAAGGTATAGGGTAGTCATTCAAAACACTAGGAATATTAGAATTTATTTAGATTACCGTCAACACTGAAAATTCAAAATTAGAAGACTCCTCAAAATACTTCCTTGGGTCTTGATTTGACAAAAAGTTCCATAGAGGCTGGGTACGTGGCTCATGCCTGTAATCCTAGCACTCTGGGAGGCCAAGGTGGGTGGATTACTTGAGTTTAGGAGTTTGGGACCAGCCTGAGCAAGAGTGAGACCCTGTCACTACTGAAAAAATAGAAAAACTAGCCGGACATTGTGGTGGGCACCTATAGTTCCAGCTACTTGGAAGGCTGAGAAGAAGCCCAAGAATTTGAGGCTGCTGTGACCCACATATGACCCCATAGCACTCTACCTAGGGTGATATGATGAGACTTTGTCTCAGGAAAATAATTTATTTATTTAAAAAATTAATTAAAAGAGAAGTTGCATAACCTAAATCCAAGATTCTTTTTTTTTTCTCTTTTTCTTCCTTCCTTCCTTTCTTTCTTTCTTTTAATACCCTAGCCTACTATGGTGGTCTAGTGAGGACTCAGAATAAATGTATTGCATAAAAAGTGCATAACATTGCAAAAGAAACCAATTATATTGGAATTGAATTATCAAAACATTAAAAAAACAAAAATAAGATACTGATATGTATGTACAATGGTTTCTGTTGATTCATAGTTTTGAATTCCAGGGTTTAAATTACCTACAGTGGCTCAGTGCCTGTAGCACAGTGGTTATGGCGCCAGCCACATACACTGAAGTTGGTGAGTTCGAACCCAGCCTGGGCCAGCTAACCAACAATGACAACTGCAACAAAAAATAGGCTTGGCGCCTATAGCTCAGCGGCTAGGGCTCCAGCCACATACAATGGAGCTGGCAGGTTCAAACCTGGCCCAGGCCTGCCAAACAACAATGACAACTACAACCAAAAAGTAACCAGGCATTGTGGTGGGCGCCTGTAGTCCCAGCTACTTGGGAGGCTATGGCAAGAGAATTGCTTAAGCGCAAGAGTTTGAGGTTGCTGGCTTGGTGCCCATAGCATAGTGGTTACAGGTGCCAGACACGTACACCAGGGCTGAAGGGTTCAAAACCAGCTTGGGCCAGCTAAACAACAATGACAACTACAACCAAAAAATAGCTGAGCATTGTGGCAGGTGCCTGTAGTCCTGGCTACTTGGGAGGCTGAGGCAAGAGAATTGCTTAAGCCCAAGAGTTTGAGGTTGCTATGAGCTGTGACGCCACAGCATTCTACCGAGGGTGACATATTGAGACTCTGTCTTAAATAAATAAATAAATTACCTACACTTCATTCTGGTCTGAAAATATTAAGTGGAAAATTCCATTAATATACAATTCATAAATTTTATTTTATTTTATTTTTATTTTTATTTTATTTTATTTTATTTTTTGAGACAGAGCCTCAAGCTGTCACCCTGGATAGAGTGCTGTGGCATCACAGCTCACAGCAACCTCCAATTCCTGGGCTCAAGCAAGTCTCTTGCCTCCACCTCCAAGTAGCTGGGACTACAGGCGCCCGCCACAACGCCCGGCCATTTTTTTGTTGTTGTTGTAGCCGTCATTGTTGTTTGGTGGGCCCGGGCTAGATTTGAACCTGCCAGTTCAGGTGTACATGGCTGGCGCCTTAGCTGCTTGAGTCACAGGCACCGAGCCCAATTCATAAATTTTAAACTATGCACTATTCTGAGTAGTGTGATGAAAACACTAGCCATCTCACCTCATCCCTTCTTCATCACAAGAACAAGGGTGAATATAGTACAATAAGATTTTAGGGCAGTGCCTGTAGCTCAGTCGTTAGGGTGCTGGCCACATGCACCAGGGTTAGTGGGTTCAAACCCAGCCCAGGGCTGCTAAACAACAATGACAACTGCAACCAAAAAAATAGCCAGGCATTGTGGCAGGCACCTGTAGTCCCAGCTACTTGGGAGGCTGAGACAAAAGAATCGCTTAAGCCCAAGAGTTTGAGGTTGCTGTGAGCTGTGACGTCATAGCATTCTACCGAGGATGACTTAGTGAGACTCTGTCTCAAAACAAAAAAACAAAGGATATTGTAACTGGGCGCGGTGGTTCACACCAGTAATCCTAGTACTCCCAGAGGCTGAGGCAGGTGGATTGCCTGAGCTCACAGTTTCAAGACCAGCCTGAGCAACTGTGAAACCCCATCTCTAAAAAATAGCCGAATGTTGTGGTGGGCGCCTGTAGTCCCAGCTCCTGGCGAGGCTCAGACTAGAGAATCGATGGAGCCCAAGAGTTTGAGGTTGCTGTGAGCTATGATGCCACAGCACGGTACCAAGGGTGATAAAGTGAGACTCTGTCACAAAAACAAAAGATATTTTAAGAGAGAGAGACATCATATTTGCATAACTTTTATCATAATATATTGCTATAATTATTCTATTTTATTATTAGCTATTATTGTTAGTCTCTGATTGTGCCTAATTTATAAATTAAACTTTATCATAGGTTTTATGCATAGGAAAAATCATAGTGTATATATGAGTGAATTTGATACTGTCCATGGCTTCAGACATCCACTGGGGGGTCTTGGAAACATAGCCCCATGGATAAGGAAGGGACTGAACATATTAAGGATCTAATGACAGATCTAATACTCCCTAATACTATACTAATTTCTAAGTAGTGGTGAGGATAATTAGTATTTCAACAACTGTAAAATGACGTTAAAAACATCTGTGATGTTTATAGATGACAAAGTCACGGATTTTAGTAATATTTCATAAAACTATTTACTAATATTTCATAAAATGTTTAACATTTCAGAAGAGTTCAGTGAAAATAAGAGGTGCTTTTGGGGGCGGTGCCTGTGGCTCAGTGGGTAGGGCGCTTGGCCTACACCCAGGTAATGACACTTGGCCTACACCTTACCCAAATAAAATTATAAAGTAATACACACGCATTCAAGAGTAACTATGGGCGGTGCCTGTGGCTCAAAGGAATAGGTCGCCGGCCCCATATGCTGGAGGTGGTGGGTTCAAACCCAGCCCCAGCCAAAAACTGCAAAAAAAAAAAAAAAGAGTAACTATGGGCTTGGATGATGAAGAAGCTGCCCAGTATGGGGACTGTTACCTCTCTCCTTTCACAGAGAGGCAAGGCCAGGACTTAACTCAGCACTCTCGGCCAGCAAGTCTCTGAATGTCTGTGGAACCATCCTATGAGAAGCTGAAATCTCCCCAAATAATAAGATTATTACCTGGATCTTCTCCTTTTACCCTTTTCTCTTCAACAAGTCACTGAAGGGGGAGGTATACATCCTTCCCTTAGCTCTCAGCATCTCTCCCTAGGAGTCCCACATTCCACAGTACATTTGAATGGCTCCCAGGCTAGGAGGAAAGACTCTAAAGAGACTGCTCATCCCCTGGGAGGAGGAGGGGAACACCAGAGTGCAAGGACTGTGGTGTGAGGCAACTGGTCATGAGGAGACCCCTAGAGTAAGAAGAAACCAGCTAGTCGTGTAGTTGCCCCCTCCACCCATCTTCTGGCTGGAAAGGGCTAAAGTGTCCTAGAGTTGCTAGGCAACAAGACAGAATTCAGTGATGACTATACCCAGAGGATTGTTGCATCCTTAGTAGTGTATGGCGTGTGGTATATGTGATGTGATGCATCACTTCTACCAGAGGTCTAGAAGGGGCAGAGAGAGTCGAATTTCTAAGGTAGCCTAAAGGAGCTCTTGGGGTGGGCGGTTCCAGACAAGGCTGACCATGGAGGCCAGGGCTCACTGCAGGAGTATGGTACAGGTGTCCTCTCCCTTGGGTTACTCCTCTTCTTCCTACCCGAGCTCTGTCAAAATCCACTCTCCTGGCTCGGTACCTGTGGCTCAGCGGGCTGAGGCGCCAGCCACGTACACCTCAGCTGGTGGGTTCGAATCCAACCCGGGCACGCCAAGCAACAATGACGGCTGCAACCAAAAAAAAAAAAAATGGCCGAGCATTGTGGTGGGCGCCTGTAGTCCCAGTTACTTAGAAGGCAGAGGCAGGAGACTCGCTTGAGCCCAGGAGTTGGAAGTTACTGTGAGCTGTGATGCCACAGTGCTCTATCCAGGGTGACAGCTTGAGGCTCTGTCTCAAAAAAAAAAAATTCCACTCTCCATTTGTAGCCAAGGTGCTAAAGGGGGTTGGTAAATGAATCTATCTATCATAAGGAACATCAGAAAATCTAAATTGAGGGACGTTCTGCAAAACAACTGATTTGAATGCTTCAAAATGTCCCTAGCATAAAAGATTACCATTTCCACTCCAACAAGATGGAGGATTGTTTTAGATTAAAAGAGACTAAGGCCTTGGCACCTGTAGCTCAAGCTGCTAAGAAGCCAGCCACATACAC
>CAUYRH010003863.1:0-10975 GCA_963574655.1 Perodicticus potto
TGCTGTGCACTAACAAGAACCTGTTTTAAATTTCCATGCCAATTTACAACCCCCATACTGTACCAGGCAAGGTTAGTGGCTATTGAAAATACCACCAGGACAGGGCTATCTAAAGACACATTTGGTAGTGTGTTAACTATACAAAAAATGACACTGTACAGTTGAACCTTTAGGTAGGTTCAAGTGTGCTGCGAGATTTTTAAAAAAGGTTAAAAACATCGTACTAGAGCAATCACTTAAAAATTTTGCAATGAGATCTAGTCAAAAACTCAATGGGCAGGTAAAATAAAATACCAAGAAATGTTCAAGCAATGTAAAAGAATGAAGGAAAATGGGAATAGAGGAACAAAAATGAAGGAAACAATCTAAAACCAAATAACAAACTTAGATCCAGGTTACAAAGCCGAGAGAGTGAGGAGGCTGCGTCTGGCTCCCGCTCTCACAGCCATTGCAGTACATTGAGCTCCATAGAGACAGCACCGGAGCAAGTGAGATCCAGACGGGCTCTGGGTGACTCTGTGCCTTGCTGAGGAAAAATAACTAAACACAGGCAAAGGAGATCCTAAGAAGCCGAGAGGCAAAATATCATCATATGCATTCTTTGTACAAACTTGTTGGGAGGAGCACAAGAAGAAGCACTCAGATGCTTCAGTCAACTTCTCAGAGTTTTCTAAGAAGTGCTCAGAAAGGTGGAAGACCATGTCTGCTAAAGAGAAAGGAAAATTTGAAGATATGGCAAAGGCGGACAAGGCCCATTATGAAAGAGAAATGGAAACCTATATCCCTCCTAAAGAGGAAACAAAAAAGAAGTTCAAGGATCCCAATGCACCCAAGAGGCCTCCTTTGGCCTTTTCTGTTCTGAGTATCGCCCAAAAATCAAAGGAGAACATCCCGGCCTATCCATTGGTGATGTTGCAAAGAAGCTGGGAGAGATGTGGAATAACATCTGTGGATGACAAGCAGCCTTATGAAAAGAAGGCTGCAAAGCTGAAGGAAAAATACGAAAAGGATATTGCTGCATACCGAGCTAAACGAAAGCCTGATGCAGCAAAAAAGGGAGTTGTCAAGGCTGAAAAAAGCAAGAAAAAGAAGGAAGAAGAGGAAGATGAAGACGATGAAGAGGATGAAGAGGAGGAAGAAGATGAAGAAGATGATGATGAAGAAGAAGATGATGATGATGAATAAGTTGGTTCTACAGCAGTTTTTTTTCTTGTCTATAAAGCATTTAATCCCCCTGTACAAAACTCACTCCTTTTAAAGAAAAAAATTGAAATGTAAGGCTGTGTAAGATTTGTTTTTAAACTGTACAGTGTCATTTTTTGTATAGTTAACACACTACCAAATGTGTCTTTAGATAGCCCTTTCCTGGTGGTATTTTCAATAGCCACTAACCTTACCTGGTACAGTATGGGGGTTGTAAATTGGCATGGAAATTTAAAACAGGTTCTTGTTAGTGCACAGCACAAATTAGTTATATATGGGGATAGTAGTTTTTTCATCTTCAGTTGTCTCTGATGCAGCTTATACGAAATAATTGTTGTTCTGTTAACTGAATACCACTCTGTAATTGCAAAAAAAAAAGTTGCAACTGTTTTGTTGACATTCTGAATGCTTCTAAGTAAATACAATTTTTTTTATTAAAAAAAAAACTTACATCCAAGTATATCAATAAGTATATTAAATGTAAATGGTCTGAGGACATCAAATAAAAGACTGAAATTGTCAGAATAGACAACGAAACAAGACACACATATACACTATCCATGTGAAACACAATTTAAATATAATACTTTAGGTAGGTTAAAAAGAAAAGAATAGAAAAAGACATAACATGAAAACTTTCACAAAAGAAAGTTGGAGTTGTTATATTTATATTAGACAAGGTAGATTTTAGAGCAAAGAAAATCACCAGGAGTAAAGAGGAGTGATTTAGAAAGATGGCAGATTAGAAGCAGCATGCAAGCGCAACACTGTCAAGGATAGAGAGTACTTTGTAGGTAGATGTCTACCTATGGACAGCTCTGTGTGGAGTCTTTTCACCAGTCAACAGGTGCAGTGGGGATCGGACAGCAACCAGTCACAGGTTTCTACCGCTAAAGCCATCCTGCGCTCTTGGGTGCATAATCCCTGTGCAACACCAAGCACCACTCTGTGTAAGTGATATCATATCATCCCCACCAGGATGGGGAAGCAGTAAACTAAGCAGAGGCTCCTCTGAGCTATACCCTGTGAATGGAAGCTAAGCACCCTTGCTCTGTAGAGCACAACAGTATATGAACACAGTAGTTAACGGCACTGCAGGTGCTGCAGGCACTGAGTACTGAGTACTGAGGCATTGCAGGCTCCAACCTGTGTGGCCTTGGATGACTGCTTCAGTGCATCCTGGAAGGTATATGGAGAACTCTGCAATCCCCAGGCTGCTGGAACCAACCTCTAACCACATATGTGACTTGGCAGCCCTGCAGAACAGCCTGCTGCCTGCTCAGCCCTGATCCCATGCTATAGGTCAGATCAGCCTTCTTCCAGAAGGATCCTGCCTCCAGCTCTGAGGCCCTGCTTCTGGTTCATCCCCAGTCCTAGCTAGCTCTGAGGCTTTCATGCAGGAACACAACACATCACTCCTGATACCAGGAGGCCCAGGACACCACCCCTGTGATTCCAGTGGTATACCTGGATACCAAAATCCATTGCTAAGCCTCTACCACTGCTACAGGGCTGGCAGAACAACCCCATAATCCAACGCCCTCACAGGAATCCCCAGCCTCAAATCTCCAATACACTAGGAATTGGTTTAAGCAAATTCCACAGCCCAGGAGTTGATGGCCACTCCCTAGAAAGCCTCATCCAACTTCCACTGTCACTTCTATAGGGAAACCCTAGTCAAAACAATCTACACAATGACAGCTTCCATGAAGAGGGTCTCACCTAGCTGCCAACTTAAACATGCTACAACTATCTGGTGAACAACCCAATACCCAGCACAATGATCATCCAACACAGACTTTAACAGTGGTAATCACAGGTGAACAGGAAAAATCAGAATGTCTGCATTGTAAACGTCTATTACACAGGCCTCTCCCCTGCTGCATCAACATTCCAGCATAGAGGGAAAAGCACTACTTAGGGACCTCCCTTTCTTCTAATTAAGTGGAAGCGTCCCCGGCAAAGAATAAGTGCCAAGTGCCTTGGAAACATATTAGCTTTAAGTCAACAAAAGTGAATCCAAAGGAAAACAAGAAAAACAGCAAAAAAAAAAAAAGTTAACACCCTCAAGGGAACACAATGGAGCTACAGTAGTGAACTGTAACCATGGAAATTGCTAAAAAGACAAATGGAATTCAAAATGCAGATAGCAATTAAGATGAATGGAAATGAAGAGAAAGTTGAAAACCTATAAAAAGAACCAAAAATATTTCAGGAAATTAATGAAAAACTCACTAAAGATATATACAATATAAGAAAGGATCTGATAGAATGTAAGGAAATGAAAGAGTCATTTATAAAATCTCAAAACACAGCAGAATGTTTTTGCAACAAACTAAACCCAAGAGAAGAAAGACTCTCGGGACTTACAGAAAAGACTCTTAAGCTAACTCAGTTATTTAAGGAGGCACAGAAGACAGTAAAAGGGCAAAACAATCACTTACAGAATTTTGGGACTATATAAAGTGAGCTAACATATGAATTATAGGTATCCCTGTGGGAGAAGAAGAAAGAGAAAAAAGCATGGAAAATATATTTAAGAAAACACATCAAATCCCATATTGGCATAAATGTATGATCTATGTACAAATGACTTAATAAAAAAAAAAAAGAAAAGAAAATGATTGAGGAAAAGTTATCTGGCATTGTCAGAGATACAGACATTCAGACATAAGATGATCAATGAACACTGGGAAGATTAGCAAATAGGACATCTCTAAGACACATAGTAATCAACCTGACCAAAGTCACAATGAAAGAGAAAATTCTACAAGCACCTCGACACAAACAACAACTGACCTACAAAGGAAAACTTATCAGGCTGACAGCAGACTTCTCAGTGGAAACTTTATATGTCAGAGGAGCATGGCATCCCATCATCAGTCCTCCTTAAACAGGACAATTGCAAGACTAGAATTTTGTATGCTGCAAGAGTTTCTCAGTTGATGGAGAAATTAAGACTTTTCCAGATAAACAAAGACTAACAGAATTTTTTGGACCAGATCTTCACTGCAGGAAACACTCAGAGCCATATTATGAATGAATCAATACAATAGTACAAAATCAGCCAAAGAAGCAAAAGCTCACAACTCCTAGAAAACAATAGCACAACAGGGAAAACAAAGCAACATGGTGCTACCCAACATGACAAACAGAACAGCATCCCACAAATCAATTCTATCTTTTAATGTTAATGGTTTAAATACGCAACTCAAAAAAACTAGACTGGAGGGAGGCAAGATGGCCAACTGAAGCCAGCTTTTGGCAGAGGGTCCCACCCAGTGGGAGAAATCATGGCCAGAAATAACCCAATAAAGCAGAAGATCAGGAGCTGAGCTGAGAGAAAGGATTAATAGGTTCACATCACCCCTGCTGCAACAAGCTGGGACTCCAAGGAAACAAATTTCAGGTACAAAACCCATCCCAATGAGGATAGGAATCCTTCTCCGACCCAGAACAGCGGGTCAAGGTGAGTAGAGAACAGAGGACCTTTTGTTTCACCAAAGGGGAGAGAACAACTGAGGGCTGAGACTCCTTCCACGGAGACATACCACTGCAAGCCCAGGCAGTCTCTTGCTTGGGCCAAAAGTTGATCTAATATTCTCCCTACCTTCCTGAACTCCCAATCCACCCCTACCCCATCTCCTGGCAGTCTGGAAGAATACCCCCTACAAAACCCAGAGCATTTGGCAGATTTTTTGCTAGGGCGGGGCACCTCATGAGCTGTGGGACAATTGCACCAAAACTGTAACTTTAATAGAGGTGGGGAGTCCCAAGGGGAAAGAGACTAGCCCCATATTGGAAAGAGAATGGCTCACGTCCATGCAACCGACCACCAGGGACCATGGATCATGGGCTCCCCAGCTCAGCAGGCTGCAGTGGGCTGCTTAGCTCCTGGCGAGGCTCCTGTGACCTGCAGCCCATGGCCAGCAACTACTGCCCTGCTCCAGCAACCCTTGAGGCACCCAAGGCTGGAGATTCCTCCCACCCTGATCCTGCAGCCTGAGGCTGGGAGTCAACAACTCTGCCCTCTGGTTCCCTAGCTGGCTCCTGCAGCAGAAAACCAGGGGTCAGTGGCTCCACCCCCAATTCCCTGCCTGGCTCCTATGACCCTTGTGGCTGGTGGCAATGCCCTCCAGCTCCACACCAGCTCCTGCAACCTACATTGCAGTACCCCAGACCAACAGCACCATCCCAAACAGTGACAGCACCACCCCTGACAGTGGTGGCAGTTCCACGGTCCCTCCTACTAGGGTTAAATCAAGCTGCCAGTGGACCCCTGCTAATCCTAGATGCTGAAGACCTTTTGAACTCTCCCACCAGATCAGTGTTTATATTGATTGGGGTAATTGGTTTGAAACTCTTGACCTGGGATGATCACCTGGGGACCCACCAAGTTTGTACTCTAGTTGTGTTTTCATGGGAGGGTGGAATTCTCTGCTTCCAGTTGTTGCCTATGGCAGGGCCAGGGTGTCGTACTTGCTTATATAGCTCCACAGCTGAGATTTCAGCCTAAAGCCACTGATTCACTAGGATTGGACAGAGACTAGCTGAATACTGATCAGTGCCATCTAGCCCCACTACACCAAACAGGTCCCCAGAGTTTCAGGCAGTAGTTCTGAATGGGACCTTTGTAAAGCTCTAAGGGAAAAGCCATATTCACTAATCCCAGTTCTTCAGTAAAGGCTGGTTAACTACAACTCCAGGAGCCCTCAATTCTATTTCACCTTCCCAGCTTCTCTACCCAGATGGTGGAAAATAATCATGGGGTGGAATCAGCAGAAAAACTCTGGCAACATGAATAATCAGAGTAGATAAGCTCCCCCATGGAATTAAAAAGGAGACACAATAGAAGATCCCATTCATAAACAAATGGCTGAGATGTCAGAAATCGAATTCAGAATTTAGATTACAAATGAGATTAATAAAAAATATTGTCCTTAGCAAAGTATCTCAAGAATGGAAAAAAAAATATCCAATGTACTCAGTACTACTGTGAAACTAATTTATAATCACTCACACTTGCATATGAAAAATGAAACACAACCATAGCCTAGGGTAAAGGAGGGAAGGGGAGGGAGCGGGGAATGGAGGGGGGTGGGTTGATAGAGGGAAGGTTAATAGGTGGACCACACCTATGGAGCATAATGCAAGTACAAGTTGGATCTATCAGGTGCAGAACACAAATGTCTTAATGCTGTTATTGGGTAAATGAGGTAAAAGCTATGTTGATTAGTAGCATGTAAGCACTCCAATTTGTTCAAATAATCAACACATCAAAACCCAAGATGGCATAAATGTATGTATGATCTATGTCAAAATGACTTAATAAAAAAAGAGAGAGAGAGGAAAAAAAGATTAATAGAATGGAGGTAAAGATGGAATTAGAAATTCAAGGAGCAAATCAAAAGTTGTCTCAAGAATTAAATGAATTCAAAGACAAAATTACCAAAGATTTTGACACATTGAAGCAAAAACTTGCAGCCCTCAAAGATATGAAAAATACAGTAGAATCCCTCGGTAACAGAATGGAGCAGGCAGAAGAAAGGATCTCTGACATTGAAGGCAAAGCTTTTGAATGCTCCTAAATGCTCAAAGAGGAAAAGAAGTGGAGACCAAAAATGGATTATTCCCTGAGAGACCTATGGGACCACTCCAAAAGAGCAAACATTTGCCTCTAAGGAGAAGAGGATCACTGAAGGAGAAGAGGATCACCCGAAAGGCACAGATACTCTACTCCAAGAGATAATTGAGATTTTCCCAAGCATGGCAAGATATACTGACATTCAGATAGCAGACAGTTTCAGAACCCCATTACGACTCAACCCAAATAAAACAGCTTCTAGACCCATTGTAACTAACTTTGCCAAAGTTAATATGAAGGAGAAAATGCTACAAGCAGCCAGATGTAAGAAAATCATAACCTACAAAATCTCTCAGCTGAAACTTTTCAAGCCAGAAGAGGATGGTAATCAATCTTCAATCTCCTAAAACAAAACAACTTTCAGCCAGGATCCTGTATCCACCTAAATTGACCTTCATTTATGATAGAGAATTTAAATGATTTAATGACATATACACCTTGAAGAAATTGCCATAACCAAACAAGCTCTTCAGGATACCATCAGACCCATCCGCCATACTGACCAGCACAGTGCTCTACCACCAAAGTAAACTCACTCTGAAATTCTTAACCAAAACCCAATTTACACAGTGGTGAAAAGATTCAAATGTCCACTGGACTTTTGAAAAACTTGACACCCAAAATACTACCAGGCTTATCAATACTTTCAATTAACAGCTTAAACTGTCTTCTTAAAAGGCACAGGTTGGCTGACTGGAGATAAAAACTCAGGCCAAATATCTGCTGCATACAAGAATCTCATCTTATCTTAAAGGATAAATATAGACTCAGGATGAAGGGATGGGCATCTGTAATCCAGGCAAATGGAAATCAGAAAAAAGCAGGGGTGGCAATTTCATTTGCAGATACACTAGGCTTTAAACCAACAAAAGTAAAGAAAGACAAGGATGGTCACTTCCTGCTTGTTAAGGGAACACTCAACATGATGAGATCTCAATTATTAACATTTATGTGCCCAACCAGAACGCTCAATTTATAAGGTAGACCCTAACACACACGAGTAATTTAATATCTTCCAGGACCATAATAGTCAGAGATTTTTACACCCCTTTGGCAGTGTTGGATAGATCCTCCAATGAGAAACTAAGCAAAGAAATTTTAGACCTAAACTTCACCATACAACTATTGAATTTAACAGATATCTACAGAACATTTCATCCTAACAAAACTGAATACACATTCTTCTCATCAGCCCATGGAACATACTCCAAAATTGATCACATCTTAGGTCACAAGACTAATATCAGCAAATTTAAAAGTATAGAAATTATTTCTTGTATTTTCTTGGATTATCACAATAAAAGTTGAACTCACCAATAACAAGTATCTGCATATTCATACAAAGATATGGAAACTAAATAACCTTATGCTGAATAATAGGTGGGTCATAGATGAGGTTAAGAAAGAAATTACCAAATTTTTGGAACAAAACAATAATGAAGACATGAATTACCAAAACCTGGGGGAAACTACAAAGGCAGTCCTAAGAGAGAAATTTATAGTGTTGCAAACCTTCCTCAAGAGAGTAGAAAGAGAGGAAGTCAATAACTTAATGGGACATCTTAAGCAAATGGAAAAAGAAGAACGTTCCAACCCCAAACCCAGCAGAAGTAAAGAAATAGCTAAAATTAGAGCATAATCAAATGACATCAAAAACAAAAGAATTATTCAAAATATCAATAAATCAAAAAGTTGGTTTTTTGAAAAATTCAACAAAATTGATAAACCTTTGGCCAACCTAACCAAAAATAGAAAATTAAAGTCCATAGTATCATCAGTCAGAAATAACAAAGGCAAAATAACAACAGACACCTCAGAAATTCAAAAAATCCTTAATGAATACTACAAAGAACTTTATTCTCAGAAATATGAAAATCTGAAAGAAATTGACCAATACTTGGAAGCACACCACCTTCCTAGACTTAATCAGAAAGAATTGGAAGTTCTGAACAGACCTATATCAAGTACTGAAATAGAATCAACTACACGAAATCTCTCAAAAAAGAAAAGTCCGGGACCAGATGAGTTCATATCAAAATTCTACCAAACCTTTAAAGAGGAACTAGTACTTACATTACTTTGCCTTTTCCAAAACATTGAAAAAGAAGGAATACTTTTCTTACGTCTGGTTGCTTGTAGCATTTTCTTTCTCTAAAGAAGAAAACAAATATCACCCTCATCCCCAAACTAGGATATGACCCAACAAGAAAAGAAAACTATAGACCAATATCTTTAATGAAACTAAATGCAAAAATATTCAATAAAATCCTAGCAAACAGAATGCAACAACACATCAAACAAATTATACACCATGACCAAGTGGGTTTTATCCCAGGGTCTCAAGGTTGATTCAATATATGTAAATCTATAAATATAATACATCACAGAAACAAACTAAAAAACAAAGACCATATGATTCTTTCAATAGATGCAGAAAAATCTTTTGACAATATCCAGCATCTTTTCATGATCAGAACACTTCAGAAAATAGATATAGAAAGGACTTTTCTTAAACTGTTAGAGGCCATCTACAACAAACCCACAGCCAATATCATATTGAATGGAGTAAAATTGAAAACATTTCCACTCATATCAGGAACCAGGCAAGGTTGCCCATTGTCTCCACTGCTTTTTGACATTGTAATGGAAGTCTTAGCCATTGCAATCAGGCAATAGAAGGTGATCAAGGGTATACCAATAGAGTCAGAGGTGATATGATTTTATACCTGGAAAACCCCAGGGACTCAACCACAAAACTCTTAGAAGTCATCAAGGAATACAGCAGTGTCTCAGGCTACAAAATCAATACTCACAAATCAGTAGCTTTTATATATACCAATAATCAAGCCAAAAAAACAGTCAAGGATTCTATTCCATTTACAGTTGTGCCAAAAAAAGATGAACTATTTGGGAATTTACCTAACAAAGGATGTGAAAGATCTCTATTAAGATAATCATGAAACTCTGAGAAAAGAAATAGCTGAAGATGTTAACAAATGGAAAAATATACCATGCTCATGGCTGGGAAGAATCAACATTGTGAAAATGTCTATACTACCTAAAGCAATCTACAGATTTAATGCAATCCCTATTAAAGCACCTCTATCATACTTTAAAGACCTGGAAAAATTAGTACTTTGTTTTATGTGGAAACAGGAAAAACCTTGAATAGTCAAGACATTACTCAGAAATAAAAACAAATCTAGAGGAATCATGCTATCAGACTTCAAACTATACTATAAATCTATAGTGATCAAAACAGCATGGTATTGGCACAAAAATAGAGAGGTAGATGTATAGAACAGAATTGAGAACCAAGAGATGAACCTAGACACTTATCCTCATTTGATCTTTGATAAGCCTATCAAAACTATAAATTGAGGGAAAGATTCCCTATTTAACAAATGGTGCTGAGAGAATTGGCTGGCAACTTGTAGAAGACTGAAACTGGACCCACATCTTTCACCATTAACAAAAATTGACTCTCACTGGATAAAAAATTTAAACTTAAGACATAAAACTATAAATATTCTTGAAGACAGTGCAGGAGAAACACTTGAATAAATTGGCCTTGGAGAATACTTTATGAGGAGGACCCCCCAGTCAAATGAAGCAACACCAAAAATACATTACTGGGATATGATGAAACTAAAAAGCTTCTGCACAGCCAAGAACACAGTAAGTAAAGCAAGCAGAGAGCCCACAGAATGGGAGAGTATATTTTCAGGTTCTGCTCTGACAAAGGTTTGATAACCAGAATCCACAGAGAAGTCAAACTTATTAATAAGAAAAGAACAAGTAATCCCATTTCATCGTGGGCAAGGTACTTGAACAGAAGCTTCTCTTATGATAGGTGCATGGCCAACAAACACATGAAAAAGTGTTCAACATCTTTAATCATCAGAGAAATGCAAATCAAAACCACTTTGAGATATTATCTAACTCCCATAACAGCAGCTCACATAACAAAATTCCAAAACTACAGATGTTGGCATGGATGTGGAGAAAAGGGAACACTTGTGCACTGCTGGTGGGAGTGCAAGCTAATGCATCCCTTTTGGAAAGAAGTATGGAGAATACTCAGGGATCTAAAAGTAGACCTGCCATTTGATCTTGCAATTCCTCTAC
>CAUYRH010003866.1:0-13829 GCA_963574655.1 Perodicticus potto
GCCTGTTGTCTTCCCACCACCAAAGTGAGTTCTGAAGCCAAATACAAAGATGACATCGGGTGTGGTCTTGTACATTTTGGCTAGTTTTTCTCTAATTTCCGTCTTTGGTACTGTTGCCTTCCCAGGGTGAAGGACATCAATAACCATTTGTTTCCTCCGAAGTAATCTGTTAGTCATGAACTTCCTGGTCTGGATAGTTACTGTGTCATTCATGATGGCAGGCGATCTTCGGGAAGCCAGAGAGGAAGAGGAGTCTCCATCTTTTTTATGACTGTATAGTATATTCAGTATTCCATGGTATACATATGCCATAGCTTGTTAATCCATTCCTGGGTTGGTGGGCATTTAGGTTGTTTCCACATCTTTGCAAATTAAGCTGAAAAAAGCAATTTAGTGCAAATGTCCTTATGATAAAATGATGTGTTTTTTTTCCTCTGGGTAGAATTCCCACTGGGATTGTGGGATCAAATGGGAGTTCTAATTTGAGTTCTTTGAGGACTTTGCATACTTTTTCCCAAAGAGGCTGTATTAGTTTTCAGTTCCACCAATAATATAAAAGTGTTCCACTCTATCCACACCTGTGCCAGCATCTGCAGCTTTGAGACTTTGTGATGTGGGCTATTCTCCCTGGGGTTAGGTGATATCTCAGGGTGGTTTTTGACATGCATTTCTCTAATGATGAAGGAGATGAGCATTTTTCATATGTTTGTTAGCCATTCATCTGTCTTCCTCAGGGAAGGTTCTGTTCATGTTTCTTGCCCCGTGGTAGATGGAATTGTTTGCTCTTTTCTTGTTGATTAATTTGAGTTCTCTGTAGATTCTAGTTATCAACCCTTTGTCGGATTCTTAACATGCAAATATCTTTTCCCATTCTGAAAGCTGGCTGTTTGCTTTGATTGTTGTGTCCTTAGCTGTGCAGAAGCTTTTCAGTTTAATTAAGTCCCATTTGTTAATTTTTGTCATTGTTGCAATTGCCACTGAAGTCTTCTTCATAAAATCTTTCCCCAGGGTGACATCTTCAAGAGTTTTCCCCACACTTTCTTCTAGGATTTTTTTTTTTTTTTTTGAGACAGAGCCTCAAGCTGTCACCCTGGATAGAGTGCTGTGGCATCACAGCTCACAGCAACTTCCAATTCCTGGGCTCAAGCGAGTCTCCTGCCTCCACCTCCCAAGTAGCTGGGACTACAGGTGCCCGCCACAAAGCCAGGCCATTTTTTGGTTGCAGCTGTCGTTGTTTGGTGGGCCCGGGCTGGATTTGAACCCGCCAACGCAGGTGTACGTCACTGGTGCCTTAGCCCATTGAGCCACAGGCACTGAGCCTCTTCTAGGATTTTTATCTTTTCCTTTCTTAGATTTAAATCTTTTTACCCATCTTGAGTCAATTTTTCTAAGTGGTGAAAGGTGTGGGTTCAGTTTCAGTCCTTTACATGTGGTTATCCAGTTCTCCCAGCACCATTTATGGAACAGGGAGAAGGAACAGAATTTTAAAACATAGACCAAAAACCAGTCACGAAATATACTTTTAACTGTTACTTTTAAACTTAAAAAAAAAATCTACCAAAATAACAAACGAAAGTATTCTAGTAGTACTTGCTATGCAGAATAATATGACTCTTTAATGTTAATAATGAAATGAGAGCTGTCTTCTAATTTCCTAGACCTTAAGATGCAGGTTTCTTTTAAGAAAAGAGAAAGTACCATCAGAGGTGGCTTTTAACCTCTCAGACTATGGACTGTACTTATATTATCCACAGCAAATTTAAGGTAGACGAAAAGAAAATAGAGACAATGAGCTTAAGAGACTCCACATTTATATTCCACACACCAATACAGATAAAAACTCACCATAAGGAGAAGTTCAAGAGGTTCCAAATAAACTGCAGTTTTACCTGCTAAGCCCTGGAAGTGTCATATTCAAACAGGTTAATTCCTACTGTTACAAACAGTTGGGGGCTTATCTAACCCAAACCAATTCCTTCAGAATTCCCCAGATTAAAAGGTGTACCCCCCACTATGTGGTACCTTCAAATAGCACTCACCCATTTGGACACCAGTTTCAAAATCAAAATCCAGAGGTCCTTTCTTCTTAGTTAATTAGGAGGCAAACATCAATGTGATGGAGGCCAGTAATAGCTGAGCTGGCGGATGAGTCCAAAGCCACCCTCTGGCAAATATGGCCAGGCAGCTGCTAAGGGAAAGGTTTGGTCTCTCCTCACTCCTCAGCCAGATGTCACTCCTCAGCCAGATGAACCCCTATAATTGTTGTTAAAACCACAAGGGGGTTTCGGCCTAGATCTAGTTGTTCATTGCACAAAGATCCAATTATAGAGACAAATGGGATTGCCGAGGAAGAAAGGGATGTTTTAATATGACAGATGTCGTATATGGAGAACAGGAGAGGCTGCTTTAAATCCATCTCTGCAACTAAGGGAGAAATACGGGTTTTTAAAGAAGGGGCCATGTGCTTTGGGGCACATCATGGGGCAACTAACAAGAGCCTACATATGTTGGGGGCAGAGTATGGGAAATGGTGAATATTGGCATCAGGAGGTCTGCCCAGGGGCCTTTAGAGTCTCAGCTCATTTGTCCTACAGAAAATCTACCATTTCTGGGAAACAACTCAAAGACCAAGTAGTCACTTAAGGGAGAGGAGAATATAAAAAGAAAAAAAACTTATAGGAGTCATTGAAATTTGTTCATAGAGCCAGTTACACTTCTGTCCTGCAAAATGAAGCTGCAAGTCGTTGGATCTGGTCACCCAAGATAAATCAAGCAAAGTTAAAATGCAGTAAGTATATGATGGACATAATATAACCACAACTTAATTACTAAAAGATTACTATTTAGTTGATCTACAGGAATCTTCCATGATCTTTGTCTGATGTCTTTGATACGAAGTAAGGGAACCTGAGTATAAAATGAATTTTAATCTTACATTGATAGTAAGGGAATAAAAAAAAATTCCTATTTTCCCTTAAAAATACCATTAACAAGAAAAAAGTGTAATTGTTATTTAGTTATAACCGATGTTGAAATGTGCAGTTTTATAGGTTGTCATAAAGTGAATAACATCTGTGTAACCACACCCAGGTGAAAACAGAACATTACTTAATACCATCAAGAAAGTGAAATATAAGGCAGGCTCAGTGGCTCACACCTGTAGTCTTAGCACTTTGGGAGGCTGAGGTAGGTGAATTGCTTGAGTTCAGGAGTTTCAGACTGAGCAAGAGCAAGACCCCATCTCTACTAAAAGTAGAAAAACTAACCTGGTGTTGTGGTGGGTGCCAGTTGTCCCAGCTGCTCAGGAGGCTGAGGCAACAGAGTTGCTTGAACCCAAGAGTTTGAGGTTGCTGTGAGCTATGACACTGGAGCACTCTACCCAGGGCAACAGAATAATACTCAATAACAAAAAAAAAAAAAAAAAAAAAAAAGATAATGAAATATAAAAAAATTTGCAAATCATTTATCTGATAAGAAATTTGTATCTAGAATATGTAAAGAATTCTTAAACTAAATAATAAAAAGGTACCTCAGTTAAAATGTGGGCAAGGAAATGAACACATATCCAGAGAAGACATAAATAGTCAATAAGCACATAAAAGATTGTTCAGGAAGCACGAATCAAAACCATAATGAAAAACCACCTCACTCCCACTGAAATAGCTATAATTTTTTTTAAATAGCTATAATTTTTTTTTTAAAATAGCTATAATTTTTAAAAGCAAGTGTTAGTAAGAATGTGGAATAAGTGGAGCCCTAATACATTGTTGGTAGGGGAATAAAGACCGGAACAGCCACTTTGGGAAAAAGTTTGGCAATTCCTCCAAAAGTTTAACACAAGTTGCCACATGTCATCCCACTCCTAGCTGGATACCCAAGAGAAGTGAAAATATATGTCCACATAAAAACTTGTACACGAATAGTCATAGCACCATTAAAATTCATAATAATTAAAAAGTGACAATAATCCAAAAGTCTATCATCTGATGAATGAAGAAATAAAATATGGTATATCTATTATTTAGCAATAAAAAGAAGTGAAATGTTGATGCATGCGGATGAATCTTGACAACATTATGCTAAGTGGAAGAATCCAGTTACAAACGATCACATATCATTCCATTTATATCAAATGTCCAGAATAAGCAAATCTATAGCGTCACAAAGTAAATTAGCAGTTGCTTAGAGCTAGTTGGGGAGGAGAGGTGAGGAATGGGACATGACAGCTAATGAGAGTACCACGTTTCTTAAGGGAGAAAAAAAATATTCTAAAGTGACACTGATATTGTGCTGATGGTTGTACAACCCCATTAATATGCTAAGGATGCTGATTATATGCTTTAAATACATGAATTGTATGGTATGTGAATTATACATTAGAAAGCCGTTGAAAGAAAAGAAAAATAGAACATTCCCAGCATCCAAGAGGTTACTTTGTCTTATACTGGGTTCCCTGGAAACAGGACCCGAGACAGTGATTCTTGTGCAAGGAATTTCCCCAGGGAGAAGGTCAGGGAGAAATGTAGGAGAAAAGTGTGTTGCAGCTGAGGACCAGATTCAGCCTGATCCGAAGGTGAGCTCTGGAGCATGAATGGCACCACAGTGCATTCCACATGGAAGCAAGGGGCTTGACTAGTTTTTATACCCATGTGAGTCAACAGACCATCATTGGCTGTGAGCTGCCACCCTTGTGTGTGTGTGCATGCGTGCATATACGCGCACGTATGTAAAACCTCCTGTATAAGTCAGTTTCTTTTGACCAAAAAATGATTCCGGAAGGGAGAAGCTGTGACCTATTAGCAGCAGACAAGCATGACAGCTGTAAGACTGATGCTTCAGACAGTTCAGGGGGACTGGGAAGGTCCCATACATCCGCTCAAGTCCCATTCCTTTATTACGGTCTTGATCTTCCCCCAGTCCTTGATTGTCACTTCCACACGTGATTTATGGGCAAGCTGATCTATCTTCAATGTTTTACCCCGTTAGCAAACTCTGTGCTTCATGCTGGGGCTAGTGTGTGCCTGTTCTGTGTCAAACAATGTGTTAGATAAACTCCAGTCTTTAACGAAAATGAATAGCACAGGCCTATTTACTTAGCATCAACATAGGTTATGTTATTTCAGAGATTATTTGCCTCTAAGAAAACCGAGAGAGCTGTACGAACAGAAATCATGAAGGTAGGGAATTTTTTTTACAGCCCTTTCTGATAGAAGAATGCTGCAACCTAGGCCTTAGGTCTCCCTCTTTGCTCATCGATGTCTGGTGGTAGGAATGTTCACCAAGAAACCGCAGGTTATGTAAGGCTATGAGAAGCCAACAGAGATTTTGATGCTGACCTGGCCAATGTTCTGGAACTTATGAACAAGTCCCAGGAGAGAAATGACTCCAGGGATGTTGACCAAAACTTAAAAAAAAAAAGGATTTTGATTAAGTTTAAGGAGGAAACCCAGGTTAGATTGTCTATCAGTTTTTTTATTGCTGCATAATGAAATACCACAAACAATCCACACTTACTCTTTCACAGTTTTTGTGGGTCAAGACTCCAGGCATTACCTAGCTGGGTTCTCTGCTCAGTCTCCCGAGGCTGCAATGAAGGTGTCAACTCTCATCTGGGGCTTACAGTCCTATTCCAAGCTCACGTATTATTAGCAGAACTTAGGACTTTGTGGTTGTAGGACTGAGGGCCTCAGCTTCTTACTGGCTGGCAGCTGGAGCCTGCTTTCAGTTTCTAGAGGCCTCCCACAGTTCCCTCCACAAGGCCGTCTCCATGGGCAGCTTCCAACATGGCTTTTGCTCCTTCAAGGCCAGGAGGTGAATGTCTCTCTCCAGTCTGCAAGATGGAATCTTACGTAAGATAAGGTAATCTTATATAAGGAATCTTATATAAGACAGTCATGACAGTGACATCCTAGCATATTTTCCACCTTTAGTTGACTAGAAGCAAATCACCTTTCCCACCCACACTCAAGGGGGGAGAAGATTATACAAGGGCGTGACTCATTGGGAATCACCTTAGGATGTGTCTAACATGGATGGCAGCTACTGTAAGTTTCTTTGACTCATTTAAAACTTTCTTTAAATATCTATTCTATTTTTAAATACTTCAATGTGGTGGCTCATGCCTGTAATCCTAGCACTCTGGGAGGCTGTGGCAGGTGGGTCAATTGAGCTTACACGTTCCAGACCAGCCTGAGCAAAAGCGAGACCCAGTCTTTAAAAATAGCTGGGCATCATGGTGGGCACCTGTAGTCCCTGCTGTTTGGGAGGCTGAGGCAAGAGAATCTCTTGAGCCCAAGAGTTTGAGGTTGCTTGAGCTGTGATGCCACTGCACTCTACTGAGGGTGACAAAAAAAAAAAGCTCAATGTTTTTGTTTTGCTTTTAAAATAAAGGGGTTTTGTAAGATGATAATTAAATATGATCATTCATCTCACTCTGAATACTCGTGGGCTACTAGGAGGTCCTACATGGTCTGGCTTCCTGATGCTTGCTTGCTGTTACCTCTGCTTAAAAGGGCTCTTACATAGATATCAGCACATCATGAGTCCAGGCACATAGTATATGCTCAATAAATATAGTTTGACTAAATGAACAAATCCGTGAAAAGGAGGATTTTCTGTGCCTATGGTAGACACCTGAAATTTTTTTTAATACCAAAGAATATATCTTAACTGTGTGGTCTCATCCTCTCTTCTCTGCCAATGGCGGATCCAAGGGGAAACCAATAGCCTCTAGAATGCAAGAGTGACTGTGACATCAAAAGTTATAATTTAGCTGTAGTTTGTGGTATGCATAATGAAATTCAAGGTCAGCTACCCATTACTCTAAAAAAAAAATTAAGTAACATTTGGTTTACAAAAGCTAGGAGTTTAAAATTTTCCCCAACTCTACCATGGAAACAAGTCCTCTAAGCCTCAGAGCCTCCCCTGCAGAGCGGGCGATTTAGTCATACCCACATTAAGGTGACTGGGAAGATTTAGTAAAGTGGTGAGAAGAGGTCCTGGCTATATCAATTATTTAATACATGTTAGTGTAGATTAAAAACTAGTCACCTGGGGCAGCACCTGTGGCTCAACAGAGCAGGGCGCTGGCCCCATATGCTGGAGGTAGTGGGTTCAAACCCAGCCCTGGCCAAAAACTGCAAAAAACAAACAAACAAAAAAAAACTAGTCACTTACATGTGCATCGAAGGTCAGCCTGAAACATTAGGAAGTCTGCAAGGGTCTAGAACAGCGATTCTCAACCTGTTGGTCGCAACCCCTTTGGGGGTCGAATGACCCTTTCACAAGGGTCACCTAAATACATCAGATATTTACATTACAATTCATAAGAGTAGCAAAATTACCGTCATGAAGTAGCAACGAAAATAATTTTATGGTTGGGGGTCACCACAACATGAGGAATTGTATTAAAGGGTCGCGGCATTCGGAAGGTTGAGAACCACTGTCCTAGAACTACACATCAACTCTTCTGGGTCTCCAGCTGGCCGACTGCAGATCTTGAGACTTCTCAACTTCAACCTGAACTCTTAAAATATTTTCAACCTTCTGAAAGTCAGGGTCTTTCATTTTGGGGTGAGGACCGAGAAGGTGGCAAGCCCTTGAGAGAGAAGGGTGCAGTGTGGCAGCTGCAAAGTAAAACTAGCAGTTGGGCCACTATTGGCAAAGAATATCTGAGGTACTTTCCAGAATGATATGAGAGACAATCTGAAGGTTTTATTTTATGACAATTGTTGTCAGGCTGAACTGTGCATTCAAATCACTCAGAGAGATTAATCCAATCAATCAATCAAACAAACAAACAAATGAGTAAAAAACTCACCTAATGTGCACAATGCAATGGTACACTTCAGCACTATTAAGAGTAGAGTATAGGTGGCACCTGTGGCTCAATGCAGTAGGGTGCTGGCCCCATATGCCAGAGGTGGTGGGTTTGAACCCAGCCCCGGCCAAAAAAACTGCAAAAAAAAAAAAGAGTAGAGTATAATAAATGCATTGCCACAACAAATAAGTAAGTGAGGTGATGGTTATGTTAACCAGTTTGATGTAAGCATTCCACATTGTATGTCAAATCAGCACATTGTACCCTAAAAATGCATTAATGTACACAGTTATGATTTAGTTTAAAAAACTTTAAAGAAACACTTCCACAAAAACAGAGACTTGGGCCTCATCCCCAGAGGTTCTGATTTATTTGGTCCAGAGTGGAGGGCAGGGATTGAAACTGTTTGTAAATTCCGCAGGTGATTCTAATGTGCAGCCAAGGTCAAAATCCAACGTTTTATTGCATCTGGATTTTATACCTTAACTGTAAAAGCCATTCCTACTCAAGATTATACTTTTCTAAAAGACACCTTCTAATTTTCCTGCATATTTACTTTAACTTTTATTACATTTAAATCTTTAATACACCTTGAATTTATTTTGGCTAGAGGGAGTGAGAAATAAATTAATTCTATTTTTCAATAAACAGGCAGTTTGTTGTTCTACTATCATTTATTGAATAATCCATATTCTTTCCACTGGTATAAAATATCACCCCTATGATTTACTAAATCCCCAAATTGTTTGACTCTATTTCTATATGCCATTTTGTTTCATTGATCTATCTTTCTATTAAGCACCAGAATCAAACTGTTTTCATTACAGTCACTTTATAATGCTTTAACTTCGGAGAGGAAGGAAAATTGATATTTTTAAGATATTGACTTTTTCTATCAAAAGAAATAGATATATCCTTAAGTCGATTCCAAAGTTTTTGTGTGTGTGCCCTGAAGTAGCATTTTAAAGTTTTCTTCACATAGATTCTGTACTACCCATGGGTTTTAAAAATATTTTTCAAGAAATAGATGATAAGGCTCAGGACATGCTACCCCAAAATATGGCACCTTGGCATATTAAACATATTAAGCTAAAGGAAGTTTAGAAAATAGCAGAAGCAGGAAGGTCTCCCTCTCTTGTTAATTTGTCTTTTATTCTTGGGGCCTTAGCCATGAACTTAAGATGGACAGAAAGAAAGATATTTTCCTCTTCTACATAGATCAACTTCCTATTCACTAAAATTAATTTTGAGCCACAGACAACAATGCCAAAATTAACCTATATAACTTATAGGTTTACTCATAAATGGTAAAAATATATGTTTACCTTGTGTAATTTCTTACAGAAATAGAATGTTTCTTTATTACCTAGCATGATTAGCAAATGTGTGCCACTTTATCAAGAATTCTGGTATATCACACATGGAGTAGTAATTTTCAAAACCTATAGCCTAATAAAATACTAAACACTAAAACAACAAAATAAGATTGATTTTTATTGAAGAGTTAGAAGTTATATGTTATTATAATGAGCATGATGAACTATAGAAGATAATGGAAAGTTTAGATAGAAGAAATTTTTAAATATTTACTGATTAATTCAAATTCATGTGCTTGGGGTTCTTCCTCCTTACCCTGTGTCTGCTAAAGGCTTTTCATCAGTCAAGTGGGCATTATTTGTAATTCCACAAAGAGTTAACATCTTTTAGGTATGTGGTGAAAATTCTGGAATAGAAAGAAGAGAAATGTCCACATAAGCTTTAGAAATGTTACCTGGATATTGCCTTAGTCTGTTTTCTGCTGCTATAACTGAATACCCAGGACTGAGTAATTTTTAAAAAGAAGAAATTTATTTCTTACTGTTATGGAGGCTGGGAACTCCAAGGTCATCATGGCAGCTTCTGATGGGAGCTTTCATATTGCATCAAAACGTAGTAGAAAAGTCAAAGGGCACACTAGCTAGCATGTGTGAAAGAGGCCAAACACAATGGGTGGCCTCACTTTCTAACAATCTGCTATCACAATAATTAATCCAATTCTTCAAGAGTGAGAACTCACTTGTGGTAGAATTCACTCAGTCCTGTGAGAGTAGCATTAATCTCTCTTAATGTCTTGATCACTTCTTAAAGGCCCCGCCTCTTAATAGCATTACATTGAGGATTAAATGTCAACATGAGTTTTAGAAGAGACAAACATTCAAATCATAGCAGGTATGCATATGGTAAAGAGTGGCACATTAAAATTATGAAGAAAATAGCCACTATGCAACATAGGAAAAATAAAATATTCATGGCTACTGTGTATGTGTACATGTGTATTCATATCTTACGGAATGTGTATATATGTGCATGTAAACATATGTGTATATATGTATACAATGCCTTAAATTAGGTTAGACAGGAATGGGCAGGGGTGTATCTTGGGATATCATTTCTGGGGCTACGTCAGTAGTAAATATTGGCATATTTGACTATAGATATATGACTTTAAGGAACAACTTTGGTTATTAAGTAAAACACTATTGAAATACATTCTTTTGGCTTTCCTTGACTTGTAAGCTACTTACTTACAAAACTAGTGGATTGGTTCATTGTATCTAAATATGCTTTCTTCAAAACAAGAGTGCTTTATCCCCACTGTAAATAAGACAGACAGTAGCCTCCTCCCCCTCGCTTTTTAGACAATGCAGTTGTCTGCTTACTTTGAAAAGCCTAATTGTAGAGTTCTCTAAACTGGCCAGTATGATTTAGAAATCAAAGCTAGACCACAAAGTCCTTGCTACTGCTCTTAGCCAATGCTTGTGCTATGTCAGCTATATTCCCCCTTCCTCCAAGATAGAGCCAATCATTGTTCACACTTGTCTTCTAGGACAATATAGTTAACTGCTCTCCTGTGTGTCAGATGGTATCAGTAGAGTACCAAAGCCTTTAAAATAGTACACTCTTGCCTTCTAAATGAATAGTGGGATGAATTCCTAGGAAGTGTTTAATTTAGTACTTTTCAGAGTATTTTTATTTTGACCACAAAATAACTAACTTATTTATTACTATGCAAATATTATACATATAATTACAACTTGGTTTTAAAATTTCAATTCTTTTGTGATACTTAAAATACTTGTTAATACTACCTTTAAGAATTTAGTATTTTATATTTCCAGTAAGAGGACAAAAATATCCTTTAATATTTATATGTGAATATGTTTAACACTGGCATTTTATTTCTGCCAACTTCAGGGGGATCCACAAATTTAACATAATTTAAAGAGCTTTCCTCCTTTTAATTTTCTTCAAGCAAACCAGACTCGTAAGAACTATACATAGGAATAAAGGTCATCTACATTTTCTTACTGTCAAACATTTAACGTCGCTTGAAGTTGTTATAAATGGAAAATTAATTTTTCCTTTTTTTTTGAGACAGAGCCTCAAGCTGTCACCCTGGATAGAGTATTGTGGCATCACAGCTCACAGCAACCTCCAATTCCTTGGCTCAAGCGAGGCTTTTGCCTCCGCATCCTAAGTAGCTGGGACTACAGGTGTCCGCCACAACGCCCGGCCATTTTTTTTTTTTTTTTTTGGTTGTTGCCGTCATTGTTGTTTGGTGGGCCTGGGCTGGATTCGAACCCGCCAGCTCAGGTGTACGTGGCTGGTGCCTTAGCCCGTTGAGCCACAGGCACTGAGTCGGAAAATTAATTTTTCATTTTGGTAAATAAGAGCAGGACTGGCTAAATTGTGACGATGGAGTATCCTTTGTTTAAAAATTAAGAATTTCAATTAGCAACAACAGAACTTTAAACCAAGTATGGGGTCTTTCTAAACACAGGGACCTGTGTAACTGCACAGGTCATATACCCATGAAACTGCCATGATATAAAAGACACTCTACGAAGTATAAATATCAGAATACTCCAAGAATAATCCAAAGAAGACTTTTTTTTTTTTTTTGAGACAGAGCCTCAAGCTGTCACCCTGGATAGAGTGCCGTGGCATCACAGCTTACAGCAATCTCCAATGCCTGGGCTCAAGCGAGTCTCTTGCCTCCGCCTCCCAAGTAGCTGGGACCACAGGCGCCCGCCACAATGCCCGGCCATTTTTTTTTTTTGGTTGCAGCCGTCATTGTTGTTTGGAAGGCTGGGGCTGGATTCAAACCCGCCAGCTCAGGTGTACGTGGCTGGCGCCTTAGCCCGTTGAGCCACAGGCGCAGAGCCAAAGAAGACGACTTTTAAATAGACTTTGATATAGCTCCTGGTTATAAGACTGTTACCAAAGACCAGCACTGGATGGAATGATTACTCAATGTTTAACAGGCTTCCCAGACAAATAAAAAGAAATCACACACCCAATTTCAGAGGCAGATCATGAGAGTGGAGTAAAATAAATGTAACAAAAGAGAAACATTAGAAAATGTTAAAAGCAGACTATATGTTGATATCAGTTAGCAGTTGACCTGTATTCACATATAGTATTTAATTTCCATAACAACAAAATGAAATAGTATAAAAGAAGTAAGTTGCCCCAAAGCACCTGGCTAATTTCAGAACCATGATTTTATAAAAAGTCCTCATTATATTGCACAGAGGTTTGCAAATTATAGCTGTGTGCCAAATCCAGCCTGCTGCCCATTTTTGTAAATAAAGTTTTCTTGGAACACATCTATACTTGTTTATTTGCATATCGTCTATAGTTGCTTTCATGTTACAATGGCAGAACTGAGTAGTCGTGATGGAGACCATATGCATCATGAAGCCTAAAATATTTGTTTTCTGCCACTTTACAGAAAATATTTGCCAACTGCTGCTATAGAGAACTATACTATAACTAAACTGTGGGAATCGGACATGGTCAAGTTGATTTTTTATCTCCTAAGTTGTGTTTGGTGTTGAAGCCAAATAAAACTTTTGCTTAAGAGTACTTTATAATTAGCAGATGCTTCCTGATGGCCATTTAAGTTTTTGCCAGTTTTTTGCTATACATGTTAACTATTCTTAAGCAACAACTTTTAGCATGTGTTAAGTTTTTTACCTGCCCACAGGATTATTCCTAAAGAGGAAGATATAGATCAAGTCATGTGCATGTTATAAACGTTGAGTAGTCTTATACAAGTTGACTAAGTTGTATAATTTGGCAAAATTCTACTGAATGGCCAGAGAGAATGGGTTTAGCAGGTCACCCCCAGCAGCAGTCCATATGAATTCCTGCGTCTCTATATCCTATCTTACCTTGCTATTTTTCAACTTTCTTATCATTGCCAGCTATTAATTGTGAATGCAGAGCACTGTTGTGTTGATTTGTATTCCTCTGATTACTAATGATTTATACATTTCTTTATATTACTTATTGACCCTTTTGGCTTTCAATTTCTATGAATTGCCTACCTACCATTGGCCTGCTTATTGATTGAGCTTGTTGCCTTTTTTCTAATTCATTTTTAGTAAATCCTTGAAAATATTGGATATTTATTTCTTGTTGGTTTTAGGCATTGTACAGATCTTCTTCCATTCTGTCATCTGTTCATTGATGTTATTCATGCTGTTTTTCATTTCACAGATAGCCTTAATCTTGATGTGAGCAGAAAAATTTTCTCTCTTATCTCCGTAGTTCTTAGCTGCAATAGACTCCTGTAACAAAAGACCAATTAACAAGAAAACAATAAACATAAGTTTTTTAACATGTATACTTCACATATACATGGGAAATACACAGGAAATGAGTAATTTTCAAAGAGGTGGCTTTGAATTCCACCCGTATAGCATCTTCAACAAAGAAAAGTAAATTTTTAGAGCAATGACAAGACAAAGGAAAAGAACTTTTAGTCTCTAAGAGTGGCAACTTGTGGGAGATCAAATAAATGGCAGATTAAAAGCTGATTGGAAAAATTTGTTGTGTAGATTCCTCCGGTGGATTCACTGGGCTAATAAGGGACTGTCTTCAGTGATCAACCTTTCTCCTTCCTTTTGTCTTTGTAAATTTATGTCCTGCTTTTAGGCAAATGGGTAAGGGTAGAGAGCTTTTC
>CAUYRH010003868.1:0-11356 GCA_963574655.1 Perodicticus potto
GTAAAATTGCCCGTACCTTGGGAAATTTTAAACCAAGTTTCTTCTTCGTGTCTTTTAAGTCTACCCTGAAATCCTGAAAGACATTTTCTTCCAACTTGGACAGTTCTTTGGCATAACTGATCTTCTCCATGTTAATAAACACTAAGGATACTGGGAGCCCTGAAATAGCCATCATTGTGGTGGTGGTTAATTATATTATATTAACACTGCCAGAGGACATGTGGCTCAACAGGCTAAGGCACCAGCCACGTACACCTGAGCTGGCAGGTTCAAATCCAGCCCAGGCCAGCCAAACAACAATGACGGCTGCAACCAAAAAATGGCCAAGTGTTGTGGCAGGTGCCTGTGGTCCCAGCTACTTGGGAGGCGGAGGTAGGAGACTCACTTGAGCCCAGGAATTGGAGGTTGCTGTGAGCTGTGATGCCACAGCACTCTATCCAGGGTGACAGCTTGAGGCTCTGTCTCAAAAAAAAAAAAAAAAGTCAATGTTTGTTTGTTGTTGTAATTCAAGCTCCAACATTCTCTTAATGGTACACAAAACGTTCAATGACAATAATGACGATTACTCAGTAAGACACTGCCACACATCAACACAAACACAGCTGTGAAATGCTGATATACTAAGGTTATTAAAAGTTTATCTAGTTGTTTGTACTGTGCTGCCAATATAAATGCATGGTGGTAAGTTCGTGAACTTAATTTTCAGACCTTATATGCTTAGCATGAAGTAAGTACTTGAGAAATGTTTGATATTATTACTATTTTTTTTTTTTTTGGAGACAGAGTCTCACTTTGTCGCTCTCGGTAGAGTGCTGTGGCATCACAGCTCACAGCAACCTCTAACGCTTGGGCTTATGCAATTCTCTTGTCTCAGCTTCGTAAGATATTATTACTATTTTTAACTATTATTATGGGGCCAGCCCAGATTTGTCATCCAGAGGCACATGGGCTCAAGATTGTGTTGGATCATTTCCACATGGGGGGAAAAGACAGGCAGGAGTGGGGGGCTCGAGGGGCAGGGAGCCCTCTGACCTCTGAGAGACTGTTTCTAAGATGAGTCAGATGCAGGCATGGGTGTTCCCAGCTAGTGGCTTCCTATCTCTCAGCCTCCTGTCCTCTGCTGTAATGCAGGGATGGTTCAAGTCCCTTCCTCCAAGTGCTGTGGTTAAAGCTGGGTGAGGGTGTGTTTGTACTGCTGCCACTTCAATGTTGCACATTCATCAGGTGTCACCGAGCACCCGTTGTGTGCCAGGTGTTTTTCTAGGCTCCCTCCTAAAGTGATCGGCTGTCCCAGTTTACCAGTACTAAAGGGGTTCTCAGGGTGCTTTTAAAACTGAGCAGTGGGGACTTCTCACTTGGGTTCCTCCCTTCCATTGTCAGAGGTGGTTCTCTTCCCCCGTTTTGCATATGGATCTTCCTGTTAATAAACCCTGTCTTTTTGGTTTAAAGGATAATAATAATAATACAATACAATAAAACAGATTGTCCCAGACCAAACAGGACAAATAGTCCGCCCATTTCCTCCCTCACCATCTGGCTGCCTGTTTGTGTTCCTGGTTTACTGCCCTGCTCTCCTCGCTGCAGTTTAAATTCATGAGACGGAGTTGTCCCTTCTGTCCCTGCTGTCTCCACAGTGGCCAGACAGTGCCTGGCACCTGGTGGACAGCCACTGAGCATTTGTTGAATAAGTGAATGGGGGAATGAACTCAGCTCAGCCATCATACAAGTGCCCTCTGCATGCTGGCTCTGTGTCGAGGACACCGTTGTGAAATCAAAGAGAAGGAGACATAATTGATCCACAGGCCAGCAGCCTGACGGATGGAAGCATTGACTGTGGCAGGGAGTGCAGCAGAGGGTGCCCGCTAGGGGGTGTTGGTGGAAAGGCCTCTGGAAGGGGGAAGCATTTAAGCTGAGGCCTGAAGGAAGAGGGAACAACTTCGTAGAGAACAGAATGGGGCAGGAGCCTTGCGAGGGAAAGCTGGGGGGACTGACAATATATACAAAGGTCCTGAGGCAGTGATGAGGTTAGGATGTTCAAGGAATGGAAAGAGTCTGGAGAGGAGGAAGGAGAGAGGGTTGGAGATGTCAGGAGTCCCTGAAGTGGGGGTGGTGGGAGTGGTACATGAGTTCAAACCTGGAAACCAGCAAAGAGTTTCCACTCAGGACATGGCATGGTCTATTACTTGATTTTCAGTGACCCCTCTGGTTGCCATTGGAAAATGGTTTGGTGGGAAGCAAGAGTAGAAGTCTGTGAGGTAGCTGATGTTGCTCATCTTTAGGAACAAGATGAGCAGTGGAAAACCAGGGTGGTGGCCAGGAGCAGCGGCACATGCCTGTAATCCAAGCACTCTGTGAGGCTATGAGGGGTAGATTGCTTGAGCTCAGGAGTTCAAGACCAGCCTGAGCAAGAACAAGACCTGTCTGTACTAAAAATAGAAAAACTAGCAAGGTGTGGTGGCGGGCACCTGTAGTCCTAGCTCCTTGGGAGGCCAGGGAAGAGGATCACTTGAGCCCAAGAGTTTGAGGTTTCTGTGAGCTCTGATGCCAGGGCACTCAACCCCAGGGTGACAGAGTGAGACTCTATCTGAAAAAGAAAAAAAAAAAAAAAGACCAGGACGGTAGCAGTGATGACAGAAACTGAAGAGATCGGGGGCAGTTTGGCACTTCCTTATGGACTGGAGGCATGAGGAAAAGGGGGTTATGGTATGAATAATGGCATTTCTATTTCTTTTTCTTTCTTTTTTTTTTTGAGACAGAGCCTCAAGCTGTCACCCTGGGTAGAGTGCCGTGGCATCACAGCTCACAGCAACCTCCAACTCCTGGGCTCAAGCGAGTCTCTTGCCTCTGCCTCCCAAGTAGCTGGGACTACAGGCACCCGCCACAACGCCTGGCCATTTTTTGGTTGGAGCCGTCATTGTTGTTTGGCGGGCCCGGGCTGGATTCGAACCCGCCAGCTCAGGTGTACATGGCTGGCGCCTTAGCCGTTGAGCCACAGGCGCCGAGCCGGCGTTTCTATTTCTAATAGAAATGTTCTCTTGGCTGTTCTCTTGGCGCGGCGCCTGTGGCTCAACGGGCTAAGGCGCCAGCCACGTACACCTGAGCTGGCGGGTTCGAATCCAGCCCGGACCCGCCAAACAACAATGACCGCTGCAACCAAAAAATGGCCGGCGTTGTGGTGGGCGCCTGTAGTCCCAGCTACTTGGGAGGCGGAGGCAGGAGACTCGCTTGAGCCCAGGAGTTGGAGGTTGCTGTGAGCTGTGATGCCACGGCACTCTCTCCAGGGTGACAGCTTGAGGCTCTGTCTCAAAAAAAAATAAATAAAATAAAATAAAAAATAAGTGCTGTTCTCTAACCACTCTACAAGCTTTCTCTCATGTACATCTCACAACTGCCTCCATGAGGTAGGTAGCAGTATTATCCTCATTTTACAGATGAAGAAACAGAAGCACAGAGAGAAATGCTTGAAATACTTGTATGATTAGCTTGCCCAAGGTTACCCAGCTGCTAAGTGGTAGGGCCTGGGTTTAACCCTGAGAGTTTTCTGCTGGAGAAACTGAGGTCTTGAGAATGCCAGACTTGGTCGTGAATCCCAGCTATATTTACTTCAGCTCTCTCAGGCATGGTTTAGTTAGTTACCTGTGAAATGGTAATAAGGCTGCAGACCTCACTCAGCGGCCCCACCCAGAGCCATTGCTTAGCTAACATGAGCAGTGATGGTGATGGATAACCTTTGAGAAGGAAGGTCAGTGTGCCCGGTGTGCACACGAGCAGATTCTTAGTCACAGGCAGGCCAGTGCAGGGAAGGCTCAGGGCAGGCCACCCCTCTGTAGCATCTGTGCCCACAGCAGCGCCTGGCATGCCAGAGGTGCTCCCTAAATGTTCAGTGAGCAAGTGGGTGGATGGCCTGGTGGACAGCCACATGTCCTCTGCACATATGTGGTACTCCCTGATTATCTGAACTCCACACTTTGAACTCTGGACTCTGGACCCAGATAGATAACAGCCTCTGTGTTTCACGAAATTAATACCTGTCATTGCTATGTGATGCACACTGGCATTTTCCATCATGTTTCCTCTGTTTTCTTTAAATGCAGGTTGCAGCCCACTTAGCCATTGCTAAGGGGAATGCTGTGGGGTTTGCAAACCACCATCTGGGGGGATCGTTGTGGTGTGAGAGTTAGACCTGGGGACAGTGGAATCTCAGCCCTCCCACATACAGGCTCTGTGACCGTAGGCAAGTTGCTTACCTCTCTGTGCTTCAGTTTCCTTATCTATAAAACGAGAATGATAGTCAAAGCAGCTACTTTGCACAGCTTTAAGGGTTAAATCAATTAATACATGTATATAGAGGGTGTCCCAAAAGTCACCCATGAAGTCTCCATACATAGGGAAAGTGGGAAGTTGTAGCTCAATGTGCCTTTATCTACAAAATATTGATTACAAAATTTTACAAAATATTTACAAAACATTTTCTATTTGTTGGCCACTCTTTGTAAAATTTTATAATGGATATTTTGTGGCTCGGCACCTGTGGCTCAACGGGCTAAGGCGCCAGCCACGTACACCTGAGCTGGCGGGTTCGAATCCAGCCCGGCCCGCCAAACAACAGTGACAGCTGCAACCTAAAAAAAATGGCCGGGTGTTGTGGCGGCCGCCTGTGGCCCCAGCTGCTTGGGAGGCGGAGGCAAGAGACTCGCTTGAGCCCAGGAATTGGAGGTTGCTGTGAGCTGTGATGCCAGAGCACTCTATCCAGGGTGGCAGCTTGAGGCTCTGTCTCAAAAAAAAAAAAAAAATGGATATTTTGTAAATAAAGGTACATTTAGCTATTATTTCCCATTTTCTCCATGTATGGCAACTTTATGGCCAACTTTTAGGACACCCTTTATGTTAGAACAAGGTTGGGTATGTTGGAAGAGCTACAAAGAGAAAGAAGCCAGGCTGACTTTATTTTTATTTTTTTATTAATTTTTCCAGACAGACTTTTTTTTTCTGAGAGATACAGAATCTCACTTTGTAACCTAGGGTAGGGTGCCATGGTGTCAGCCTAGGTCACAGCAACCTCAAACTTGTAGATTCAAGTGATCCTTCTGCCTCAGCCGGCAGAATAGGGAGGCTAGGACTAGGGATGCCTACCACAACGCTTGGCTAAGTTTTCTATTTTTGGCATGTATGGGGTCTCGCTCTTGCTCAGGCTGGTCTTGAGCAGGCCAACTTTATAAAGATAAATAGCAGGGCACCACCTGTGGCTCAGTGAGTGGGGCGTCGGCTCCATATACCAAGGGTGGCGGGTTCAAACCCGGCCCCAGCCAAACTGCAACAAAAAATAGCCTGGCGTTGTGGCGGGCGCCTGTAGTCCCAGCTACTCGGGAGGCTGAGGCAAGAGAATCGCCTGAGCCCAGGAGTTGGAGGTTGCTGTGAGCTGTGTGACACCACAACACTACTGAGAGTGATAAAGTGAGACTCTGTCTTGACAAAAAAAAAAAAAAGCCAATAGCAAATGTTTTAGGCTTCATGGGTCATATGGTTTCTTGACAAAAGCAACTATAGACCATAGGTAAATGAATGAGCATGAGAATGTTCTGATAAAACTTTATTTATGGACATGGAAATTTGAATTTCATGTAGTTTTCATGAGTCACAAAATGTTATTCTTCTTGCAGTTTTTTCCCCCCAACTATTTAAAAATGTAAAAACTATTCTTAGCTTGTGGACTGTAGATTTGCCTCTTTTTTTTTTTTTTTTTTCTTGAGACAGAGTCTCACTTTGTCGCCCTTGATACAGTAAGTGCCATTATAACACAGCCCACAGCAACCTCAAACTCTTGGGCTTGAGCGATTCTCTTGCCTCAGCCTCCCAAGTAGCTGGGACTATAGGTGCCCGCCACAACACCTGGCTGTTTTTAGAGATGAGGTCTCACTCTGGCTCAGGCTGGTCTCGTGAGCTCTGGCAATCCACCTGCATCGGCCTCCCAGAGTGCTGGGATTACAGGCATGAGCCATTCTTTCTTTTGATGTCTTTATTGCGTTTCATAGTACATTCACACCCTAATTTATTTATTTATTCAGTCACCTTTTCATGAATACAAGTAGTTTCCTTGTCACTGTTAACAAACAACATCCCTACAAATATCCTTGTGCCAAGCTTTGCACACATGTGAAAGTACATGTACGGTAGATTTCTAGAAATAGAATTGCTGGATCTAGAGGGTAACATCCAAAAGTTTTATGAAAAGCGCTGACCAGTGGGTCCTCCTCAAAATTTGGCCAATCAAGGGCCTCTTCCTGTATCTTTACCCATCTGGAAAGTGATACACCTCCTGTGCTTTTCTCTAATTGTGCGTGAGGTTGAGCACCTTGCCATCTATACACAGGGCAATTGAAATCTCTTGGTAACTGGGTGCTATGGCTACTCAGGAGGATTGCTTGAGCCCACGAATTTGAGACCAGCCTGAGCAGCATAGCAAGATCCTATCTCTTAAAAAAAAAAACTCTTGGTAAATAATACACTCATACGCTCATGTGGTAGTTTTTTTTAAGATTATTTTTTTTAAAGATTATAAAAATAATTTCATACTCATTTAGAAAATTTAGAAAATACAGAAAAGAATCAAGAAGTAAAACTAATCACTTGTAATACCACTGTGTACAAGCAATTGGTAATATTTTGGTATGGACTTTTCTTTTGGCCTTTTTCCTTTTGTCTAGTTAAAACCTTTTAAATTAGGGATTTTCTTCACATGGTTCAATCATCAAAAAATATTTTTTAGGGGCAGCACCTGTGGCTCATCAAGTAGGGCGCTGGCCCCATATACCAAAGGTGGCGGTTTCAAACCCGGCCTTGGCCAAACTGCAACGAAAAAATAGCCAGGCATTGTGGCGGGCACCTGTAGTCCCAGCTACTTGGGAGGCTGAGGCAAGAGAATCGCCTAAGCCCAGGCGTTGGAGGTTGCTGTGAGCTGTGTGACGCTATGACACTCTACCGAGGGCAATAAAGTGAGACTCTATTTTTTGTAGAGACAAAAATATATATATATATTTTTTTTAGGACAGGCGTGAGGGCTTATGCCTGTGATCCTAGCACTCTGGGAGGCTAAGGCAGGAAGATCCCTTGAGTTCAGGAGTTTGAGACCAGCCTAAGCAAGAATGAGACCCTGTCTCTATTAAAAATACAAAAATTAGATGGGTGTGGTGAGGGGCGCCTATTGTCCTAGCTGTTTGGGAGGATGAGGCCTGAAGATCGCTTGAGCCCAGGAGTTTAAGGTTGCAGTGAGCTAGGCTGACGCCACAGTACTCTAGGCAGCAGGGTGAGACTCTGCCTCAAAAAAAAAAAAAAAAAAGGTAAATAAATATTTTTCAAAGTATAGGGAATGGTGTCCCCTACCATTCTATGTCCCCAGCTCTCTGCTGCCTCATTGCCACCCACCACCCCAGCAGGTAACCACAGGAACTTAATTTTGTCAACCCTTCTGGCTCTTTGTGCATACACAGCCCAGTGGAAATATGGATGTGTCCAGAAGATAACCCATTATACACTTACTATGGCAACAATGAAGAGTTTCCTCATTCCTTCCCTCTGAGCAGAGGGACCATTGCTCATCTCCCACAGTAGGCCATTTTTTTGACTTTCCACACAGAGCTGCAGGAAACCACTGATTCATCTGCCATTTCTCACACATGCCAGTGTATTTGGTCATTTCTCGAAAGGCTGTTTGTTCAATCAAAGCAGGTGTACGTTTGTAATTTGGATAGCTACTGCTGAATGACGTTTTCCTGGAGTTATAGCAAATTGCACAGGTTTAGACCCTTGGGGCAATGTACGTGAGTATCTTTACTAAACGTGGCTTATTGCTAACGTTGATGGGTGAAAAATGGTACCCTAGGGTGCTTTTAATATGTATTTCTCTTGTTATAGTCAGGTTGAACATCCCTTCAAATACTTAAGCCTTTTGTGTTTCCTTTTCTGTGCACTGTGTGATCATCTCTTTGCCTCCCTTCTCTCATCAGTTCTGAGTGATTTCTAGAGGCTCTTTATGTGTGAGAAAGATGAGCTTTGTCTGTGCTGTGAGTTGCAGACGTTTCTCCCAACATGTCATTTGGCCTGTGACTTTGTTTCTGGAGTGTGTGCATGTCTGCATTTTTAATGAGAATGAGATCTAAAATAATGTTTTATGTATGTATATATATATATATATTTTTTTTTTTAGTGACAGAGTCTAACTTTATTGCCCTTCGTAGAGTACAGTGGCGTCACAGCTCACAGCAACCTCCAACTCCTGAGCTTAGGCAATTCTCTTACTTCAGCTTCCCGAGTAGCTGGGACTACAGGCGCCTGCCAGAACGCCTGGCCATTTCTTTGTTGCAGTTTGGCCGGAGCTGGGTTTGAACACACTACCCTCGGTATATGGGGCCAGTGCCCTACCCACTGAGCCATAGGCGCCACCCAAAAATTATACATTGTTTTTGGCATTTTTAAACTTCTTATTTCAAATATACAAAAAGTTTCATGGGAGTGGTTTGCTCTTTAGCCAAATGTATTAATTTTGAATATATATATTTTTTGAATCAAAGTCTTACTCTGTCCCCCTAGGTAGAGTGCTGTGGCATCATAGGTCACAGCAACCTCAAACTCTTGGGCTCAGGTGATCCTCCTGCCTCAGTTTCTCAAGTAGCTGGGACTACAGGCGCCCACCACAACACCCAGCTAGTTTTTTCTATTTTTAGTAGAGACGGGGTCTTGTTCTTGCTTAGGCTGGTGTGGAACTCCTGAGCTCCAGCAATCCATCCACCTCAGCCTCTCTGAGTGCTAGGATTGCAGGTGTGAGCCACTGCAACTGGCCCAGATGTATTAATTTCTTTTTTTTTTCTTTTGAGACAGAGTCTCAAGTTGTCACCCTGGGTAGAGTACCGGTGGCATCATACCTCCAACTCAGGCTCAAGTGATCCTCTTGCCTCAGTTTTTCTGTTTTTAGTAGAGACAGGGTCTTGCTTTTGCTCAGACTGGTTTTGAACTCGTGAGCTCAAGCAGTCCACCTGCCTCGGCCTCCCAGAGTGCCAGGATTACAGGTGAGAGCTACTGTGCCCGGCCCAGATGTATTAAGTTTCTATTGGTAGGTAATAAATTATGCCCAAAGTTTAGCAGCTTAAAACAACAAGCATTTGTGTATTTCATGTGGTTCCCAAGGGTTGGGAATCTGGAAGCAGCTTAGCTGGATAACTTAGGGTCTCTCTTTTTTCTTTCTTGTTCTTTTTTTTTTTTTTTTTTTTTGCTGTTTTTGGCCAGAACCGGGTTTGAATCCACTACTTCCGGTATATGGGGCTGGCGCCCTACTCCTTTGAGCCACAGGCGCCGCCCTGGATAACTTAGGGTCTCTCATAACATTGCAGTCAGGGCATCAGCCAGGGTTGCAGCCATCTGAATGCTGGACTAGGCTGGAGAGTCTGCCTCCAAGCGCACTCATGTGGCTCTTGGCAGGAGGCTTCAGCTCCTGCCTTCATTGGCCTATCCAAGGGGCAGCTAATGACATGTGCAGTTCACTTCCTGCAGGTTGAATGACCCAGCAGAAAGAGATGGAGAGTGGTTAGGATGGGAGCCATAGTCTTTTTTATAACCTAGTCTTGGGGCTCGGCGCCTGTGGCTCAAAGGGCTAAGGTGCCAGCCACGTACACCTGAGCTGGCGGGTTCAAATCCAGCCCGGACCCGCCAAACAACAATGACTGCTGCAACCAAAAAATGGCCGGGCGTTGTGGCGGGCGCCTATAGTCCCAGCTACTTGAGAGGTGGAAGCAAGAGACTCGCTTGAGCCCAGGAGTTGGAGGTTGCTGTGAGCTGTGATACCACGGCACTCTCTCCAGGGTGACAGCTTGAGGCTTTGTCTCAAAAATAAATAAATAAATAAATAAATAAATAAATAAATAAATAACCTAGTCTTGGAAGTGACATGTAATCACTTCTGCTCAATTCTGTTGGCCACAGGGAATATCTCCAGAACGATGTGGGGATGCAGAACTGAATACAAGGAGGTGGGGATTTTGGGGGGTTGTTGGGAGGCTAGATCCACACCACATTTACTCATTGTAAACCTTTGCTACATTAGCTTTATCTTTAGCTTCTCTCATGTGTACACTTTTTTTTCTGAATTGTTTGAGAGTAAGTTGCACACATTATGTTCTTGTATTCCTTAATATTTTGATATAACATTTCAGCCCTTGAGAACAAAGACACTCTCTATTCTTTTTTTTTTTTTCTTTTATTGAGAAAGCGTCTCACTTTGTCTCCCTTCATAGAGTGCTATGACATCATAGCTTACAGAAACCTCAAACTCTTGGGCTGAAAGCTATGCTCTTACCTTAGCATCGCAAGTAGCTGGGGCTGTAGGCACCCACAACCACTCCTGACTAATTTTTCTACTTTTAGTAGTGACTGGGTCTCTTTCTTAATCAGGCTGGTCTTGAACTCCTGAGCTCAGGCAATCTACCTGCCCTAGCCTCCCAGAGTGCTAGCATGAGCCACCATGCCTAGCTTCTATTCTTTTTCTTTTTCTCTTAGAGACAGGGTCTCACTCTCTTGTCCAGGCTGGAGTGCAGTGGCCATGTCATAACTCACTGGAGCCTCGAACTCCTGGGCTAAAGTGATCCTCCTGCCTTAGCCTCCTCAGTAGCTGGGACAGCAGGGGTGTGCCACCAGGCTTGCCTAATTTTTTATTTTTACTTTTTTTTAATAGAGATGATATCTCTCTGTTGCGCAGTCTGGTCTCAAATCCTAGCCTCAGGTGATATACTCTTACCTTGGCCTCTCAAAGCACTAAGATTACAGTGAGCCACCTTGCCAGACCATCTGAATGTCCTTTATCAGAGATACCTGGAGGGGAAATTATTAGGTCAAAGGTTGTAACTTTTTCAAAGTCCCCAGGGCAAGCTGTCTTTCAGAAGTATTTTCTAGAGGACAATCCCACAAATCTTGCACAAGAACCAAAGGCTATCCTCTGATTTCTCCTTGGAGGTGGTAAACCTTCGGGGATGTCAGGATGGATGAATAGATTGGGTTCTTGTTTTGTTTTTTAATTGCTAGAAGTTATTCAGGGCCAAGTTTGTAAGGGATGCTGGAAGGATCCCAGGACTTGGAGGCCAAAGCTAGTGACAATTAAGAAATCATGCAAAGGGCAGCGCCTGTGGCTCAGTGAGTAGGGCGCTGGCCCCATATACCAAGGGTGGCGGGCGCCTGTAGTCCCAGCTACTCGGGAGGCTGAGGCAAGAGAATCGCCTAAGCCCAAGAGCTGGAGGTTGCTGAGAGCTGTGACTCCGCAGCACTCTACTGAGGGCGATAAAGTGAGACTCTGTCTCTACAAAAAAAAAAAAAA
>CAUYRH010003869.1:0-12993 GCA_963574655.1 Perodicticus potto
CCATGGGAGCCAGACCCAACTTCTGCCCCTCAAACTTCTCAAGTTCCTGCAAGGGGGAGGGTATGTAGGACCCAGTTCCCCAAGACCCTGGAAGGGTAGGCCCTCTGAGGTGGGCCTCCTGATAATCTGTAGGTCCCTGAAGCACTGTCTGCCGTGGCTGATTCGAGTAACTATGGAGCTGTAAGATGCAGATGAATTCATCCTGCCTGCCAGAGACTTCAAGGAATCCCTGAGGATTCAGCAGCAAAGGTATCATACAAGACAAACACCTGGATATGGCAGAAACTGAGGGTGCAATCACAAGACAGTTAACTTCATCGGCAAAGGGGTCGAACCCGAGTCACTGTTCCACGCATATGTGCTGGGCGCACGGTGCAGGTCGAATGAAAAACCCCGCACCCTGTTCGCGAGGGCAATCCCCAGGGGTGGGAGACAAAAGCCCAGGTTCAGGCTGCCCCTTCAGCGTTGCCTCCCACGGCCACCGGGAAGCGAGTCTCGGCAGAATGATTGGACTTGGGCGCCGAGCCGCCACTTGAGGCCTCGGAGAATGGCAGGGAGGAGGGCCACAGCTGCATCCGGGGAAAGTGCTCTACCTGTTACCTGGGCGACGCTGAGTTCTGATTGGCCTGATAATCACACTTTCCGTCCCTACCACCCTTGCCAATGGTAAGGGAGCGCATCTCCGATGAGAGTGACCTCCAAAAATAAGCCTTCGCGGAGGCTGCACCAGCCTTTGCTTCCTGAGGCTCATGGAAAACATAGTTCGAGGCGCTGGGGGCGGCGCCTCCAGAGCAGGCGCATTATTGGCCAGGAGGTGTCGTCCAGCTACGCTAGGACAAGCGGTGTTGTCGGTTCCACTTCCCGGAAGCGGTCTCCGGGCCCTGGCGGTGGGATTGAGGTCCATTTTTATAACTCCAAGAAGACCCCCTTGAACAAGAATGCCATCCTCTCTGGGTCCTCCATGCCTGCCTCTCATGGATCCTCAGACCACCTTCAAGGAGCCTGAAGCTGCACACCTGCGCTTTCGGGGGTTCTGCTACCAGGAGGTGGCAGGTCCCCAAGAGGCCCTGACCCAGCTGATAGAGCTGTGCTGCCAGTGGCTGCATCCTGATGCCCACTCCAAGGAGCAGATGGTGGAGCTGGTGGTGCTGGAGCAGTTCCTGGGCGTGCTGCCTCCTGAGATCCAGGCGTGGGTTCGAGGTCAGCAGCCAGGCAGCCCTGAGGCGGCTGCTTCCCTGGTCGAGGGGCTGCAGCATGACCCTGGGCAGTTGCTTGGCTGGATTACAGCCCACATCCTGAAGCGGGAGGTACTCCCTGCAGTCCAGAAGACAGAGGAAACTTTGAGGAGCCCACATCCCTCAGGAACAGTGGAGTCCCCTGGAGCAGTCCCTGGGGAGAGTCCACAAGACACCAAGATAGAGGGGTCCACCCAGCTCAGCTGCAATGTGAAAGAGGAACCCGATGCTGATGGACAGGAAATGGCACACTCCGGTGCCCTTTTAGCCCAGTCCCCCAAGGGGCACCTTGGACACCAGGAACCAGCCTCCATGTCCTTTCAACCACCCAGGATTCAGTTCCTCTGCTTCTCAACCACTCCACTGGGGAGCTTCCACAGTAGAAGTGCGAGTTAAGACAGCAGGATGCACCCTCCACAGTATCCTCACTTCCAGCCTACACCATCCTTAGCTGTGGCTCCTTGGATCGGCCACCTCCCTGACCCTGGACCTGCTTCAGCTTGTCCTTCAGGATTATTTTCCCCAGCCCGGCAAAACCCCAGGTAATGAGTAAGGACGTGGCCATCAGTGGGGCAGTGAGCAGGCAGGCGCCTACAGGGATAAGCCCTGGCCCCCAGGAGGAATGGGGGCTGCTGGACCCGTCGCAGAAAGAACTGTACTGGGATGTGATGCTGGAGAAGTATGGCTCGGTGGTATCCCTGGGGTTGGGCAGAGCCTGGGACACTGGGTATGGGGACCAACATCAGCAGAAGCCGCTGTCCTGGAGTTGAGTGTGAGGGTCCATCTGGCTGCCCAGAGGCCCAGCGACCCCCGGGGCCAGACCCTGCCTCCTGGGAGGGTCTGGCCCAGGCAACCCCGCCGGTGGCCCCAGGACAAAGCCTGCACACCCCGTGACCACGCCCCTAGAGGCTGTCTCCAGCCAGGCGTCCCCTCCAGGAAGCCCTACATGTGCGAACAGTGCGGCCGCGGCTTCAACTGGAAATCCGTGTTCGTCATCCACCACCGGACGCGTGCAGACGGTCAGAGTGTGCCGGGGCTGGACACTCAGGCGAAGCAGGGAAGTTTGCACAGGGCCCCCAGGAACCGGCCACTTCGCGACAACCCCGGTGATCATTGGCAGGGCCTCGCAGCTATGCGTGTGAAGAGTGAGGGCGTAACTTCAGCTGGAAGTCACAGCTGGTCATTCACCGCAAGAGCCACGCTGGCCAGCGGCGCCACTTTCGCAGTGACTGCAGCCATGGCTTCGACTGGAAGTCCCAGCTGGTTATCCATAGGAAGAGCCACCAGCCTGAGGCCCTGTGAACCCCTGGACAGAGCATCCCCGCCTTAGGGGCTTTACTCAGCACCAGGATCTGCCTCAGTCCAGAAGACTCTGGAACAGCAGAGAACTCTGGAGTTAACCAGGGTTCCCCAACCAGTCCTATGCTTCTGGCCTGGCCTCCCCTAAAAGACATTTGGGTGAAATTTAAAGCAGCTGCTCCCTCTGTTCTTCCCCATCTTCTGAAATGAGTTTCATCTCATTCATCTTCTGGGTTTAAGTCCTAGGCTAACTAGTAATTCTGGGGTGAGTGCCAACCCCCAGGCTCCCCATTTGTGACATGGTGCAGGCCGACTGTACTCCCTATTGCTGTAACTTTGTTGCCCAGGTTGGGGCTCAACTATGCCTTCCCACTCCTACCAATGGCCATGCCTGCGGTCTCAGTTTGGAAGGCAGCAGAAAGCTCAGGAAAGCACGGCTGCTTGTTTGTCCTGTTTTGTGACCGTCACAACTCCATGTGTGTTAGGTTTTTACATAAATTCCACTTTTATAATGGGGAGTTTCTGAATAAGAAATCCTGATTTCTGGCTTCTGGTCAAAAAAAAAAAAAGACTCCTTCTAATGGAGCCAAGGTTCTCAAACTAGGACAAGAGGCACCCTGGGGGAACCCTGTCGTATATCTGGGACATAAAAAACTACATGACCATCTTTCTGGAGCGTCAATAGACTTCATTAAAGGTAATAAGAATTTAAAATAGATGTGACACAAAGTAGAATGCAGAATTCACAAATATCTAAGATAAAATGTGAGACTTCAAAGAAAGTTTCACCCTTGCAGAAGCTGTTTGGGGCTATACTCCCCAGGGTTTGAATTTATTCTTCTTTCCTCTCAGGGATGGTTTGTTAAGAGTTTGAAAACCACTGCTCTGGGCAAATTGCCCTCCAGAGTCATGCACATACACAAAAATCAATCTCATTACTAAAAGATAAATTTCGTCTCAATAAAAATTGTAGTAATGAGCCTGATCATCTACTATTTTCACTCGACTTGGCTACAAATGACTTCCAGCTGCTTAAAAGAAATCCTATCCACCCTCAGAGAGCCAATATGCTATTAATTCTAAGATTACAAACAAAAGAAGTTGCCCATGTTCTTAGGGTTGGAGGCACTATCAGAATAAGGTGCATATTCCAATAATGGCTATTCAACAGGAAAAAGACTCAAGCGAAAACATCAGGTTGGCTTTGTTTCTTAAATATAGCTCATGAACACAAATGGAGTGTATTTCCCTGTTTTATGATTTTCCATTTGATACTTTTGTTTCTTTCCCATCACTTCCCTTCACATCCAAAGCAAATCTTGTTATCCCTTGAATAATGTATAGATGGAGGAGGGATGAAGACCCTGGACTCTAAGAGTCTGAGTATCTGAATCCAAATTCTAGCTGCCCTTTTCAGATGCTGTGTGACTATGGGTAAGTTCCACCCGCTCTGAGCTTGTTTTTCCGTTTGGGAAATAAAAGTATGTATGTATATGTAAAGCTCTTAGACAGCACTTAGCATAGAGTAACCACTCAAGAAATATTGGTATTATCAAGGAAATAGCTTCTGATCAATTAATTTTCATTAAGCAATTAATGTCTGTAAATAGTAATGACTTTTGATTCTGACAACCAGCCCAAAGCCTGACAAGAGAGAGAAAAGCTTTATAGTTTTCTTCTTCTAATTTTCTCGATTCCAAATTCTCTATAATGACCAAATATAACTTTTGCCATCAGACAGAAAGCCTGCATTAACTCTCTGCATGTCACCCTGAACCCAGCCTTTGGCCACCAATTTCTGGTTTGGTGGCTCCACTTTCAGAGCACAACTAACCCAATTAAAGGCATCTTGTGTTTCCTTGTTGTGTTACCTTGGGATTGTCAACAAATGAGTAAATAATAAAATGGAGACATACCTTCCAGATAGCATAAAACTTTCTAAGATTAGGGGATCAGGATGAAATTGAAAATGTCTTTCTCGGGTTCAAATCCCCTGCCATTACCCATTTGCCAATCTTGGTCTCCCACACTCTTGAGAAAAACCATCCATAAATGGCTCACTTTGTGCATTCAAGTTGGACAATCGTGGTCAGAAGCAAGGAGGAGTCAGCCCTGCTAATATGGAGTGATGGGAGAAATCAGGCTGAATTAGAGAAGTATAAATTCTAGAGGGTGTTTTTACAACTCCATTTAGTTCTAAGCACATAAGGATTTCAAACTAATGCACACAAACCCTTGGATTATTTAAGACATAAGCAATATCCAAAATTAGTATATAGATCAGAGGCATGCACTTGAGTGCAGCTAAAGTAGGCTATATATGCCTGTGGGGTGGGGGGAACAGTTGTTTTCTCTGAAGAAAGCTTTACACCACTCCAAAATCTTGTTCAGAAAGTATGAGCTATGAATCAGATGAACTCCACTGCTACAGACTGAGTCGTGTCCCCCTCACCAAATGGGTATGTTGAAGTCCTAAATTCCAAGGTGATGGTATTTCGATATGGGTCTTAGGAAGACAATAAATGAGATCATGAGGGCGGGGTCTTCATGATGGGATTAGCGTCCTTAGAACAAGAAACCTCACAAGGAAATGGCGGAATAGAAGCCTCCAGCAATCAATCATTCCTCCACATAAACACCAAACTCAACAACTGTCCACGAAAGCAAGCACCTTTAGGAGAACCAAAAATCCAGTGAGCAATCACACTACCAGGTTTTAATACCTCATGAAGGAAAGAGGCTCTGAAGAGGGCAGAATAGTCTTGCCTTGCTACACCACGCCCCACCCTCCAGCAGTGCTGGCCAGCATGCAGAGTGGAGAGAGAATCTGTTTGCCCACCCCTCCCCCCCCACCTCCACCCCTGCAGGAAAAGTGAAGTGATTACAGGAATTTGCATTGGAACTTGTTGGGGTTTGTGGGGGAGAATCCCCAGTTCCCTAAATCCAATTGACCTGGATGACTTGGCTGAGGTAGAATATTAAACCGAGGCACAGCAGTAATCAAAAGCAAAAGTGGGAAGAAAACTGAAAGTTAAACTGGAGCAGCGCAGGCAGCATGAAGAGAAAGCAAAAGTAATTTCTACAAGCATTAACAAAGAGAAAGCTTAGAGCACTTTCAAAGAGAGTTGGAAGTGAGTCCCTCTTGTGAATGAGAAGAGGTGAGAGAAACAGTTGCAAAGGCAGTGCGGAGGTACAAATACCCAATTTCTCTCAGTTTGAAATTGATTACAACTCTTTCATTGGCCTCTGCGTGTCTCCAGGCATTATTGCCATTTTCAGGCGGTCACTGATTATTATCTTTTTCTATTGGTCATTGGTTACCTAGGTTACCTCATACCCGCATTCTTTTCCCTTTTTTTGGTGAGAACTGCTGAGCGGTGAAGATTCCTATGGGCCCTCCAGACTTCCTTGTTCAGCAGGCCAGGCTTTCCTTCCCTACCCCTTGAAACCCCTTTCTTTGCCTCCCTTCTCAGAACTTAGGGCTGCCCTGTCACAGGGAAACATAGTATAGGACAGAATTCTGCTGGTGCCCATGGAGGGAGCATTTTGACCAGCCAGCCCAGGGGGAAATCCTGTGCCCTGAAACCTGGGTTCCAGCTAGCCTCACCATTGGCTGACAAAAAGCAACCTGGTGCATGGACTAAAAGTGTAGGGCAGCCAGGCCACCAGGCCGCAGTCCTTGGGGTGGTCTTGGGGTATATGTGACCCAGTAAGACATAAGCAGTTGCAGCCAAGCCAGTGACTGTGTTATCCCTCCCCCTATTCTAGGTAATATGGCTTAGGAAGAGTCTTTTTCCACTTGGGAAAAGGAAAAGGAAGAGCTCAGAGCACTGTTTTGCAACTTTAATACCAACTCAGGCACAGTAAAATATACCAACCAGACTCCTGAGGCTCATGAGTCTAGCCCTTAGTTCCTAATGTATTTCTGGAAACCACCCTGGATTCAGTCTTATCAGAATTTACCACATGCTGACTAGAAAGCCCTTGGGCTTTTAATAAACATCAGAGGTAGCCAGGCAACAGTCACCTCAGGCTTTGGGTGAGACTGGTTTCAGATGTAACCTGGTGCTGGTGATCATGAAGTGAGTGCCCATGTCACTCCTCCCCCATCTCCAGAAGCCCAGCACAGAGTAAGGGAAGAGATTTAGAGACTCTGCCCAGTAACCCAGAGAATTCTCTCAGATCTTGCCCAAGTCTAACAAGGTGATAACACCAGGAGTCTGTAAGAGTCACACAGCATTATAAGACTTGAGACACCCCAGTGCTGATAGTTACCAAAGGCTTAAATCACAATACTCAATATGCTTTGAGTATCAGGAAACCCTCTCAAAATGGATGGGTTCAAATGAGCCCAGACTGTGATGATTAAAATAAATACCTAACTCTTCATATCCAGACAGCTACAATCATCCACAAGCATTAAGAACATCCAGGAAAACATGACCTCAACAAATGCACTAAATCCTAGAGTGGGGATTGACCAACTTTAAAACAAATAATTCAAATTAGCTCTCTTCAGTGAACTTTAAGACAACACAGAGAAGGAATTCAGAAGACTATCAGAAAAATTTAATAAAGAGATTGAAATAATTAAAAAAATCATGACACAGAAATTTTAGAGCTTAAGAATTCGATCGACAAACTGACAAATGCATCAGAGTCTCTCAACAGCAGAACTAACCAAGCAGAAGAGAGAATTAGTGAGCTCATAGGTAGGCTATTTGAAAGTACACAGTAAGAAGAAGAAAAAAGAATAAATAAGAATGATGCACACCTATGAATTCCAGAAAATAGCCTCAAATGGGCAAAGCTAAGAGTTATTATTCCTAAAGAGGAGGGGGAAAAATAAATTGGGTTATAAATCTTACTCAAAGAAATAATAACAGAAAACTTTTCAAATCCAGAAAAAGGTATCAATATACTCAGGTACAAGAAGGTCATAGGACACCAGGTATATTTAACCAAACAAGGCTACCTCAAGGCATTTAATAATCAAGCTCCCAAAGATCATGGATAAGGAAATGATCCTAAGGGAAGGAAGAAAAAACTAAAAAAAAATAATAACATAGAAAAGTGTTCCAGTCTGTCTCAGGGGGCTTCTCAGTGGAAACCTTACATGCCAGGAGAAAGTGACATGACATATTCAAAGTACTGAAGGAAAAAAAAACGCTTAACACTCGTATACATACTATATCCTACAATAATATCCTTAAAAAATGAAAGAGAAATAAGGACTTTCCCAGACAAAAGCTGAGGGATTTCATCAATACCAGACCTGTCTTATAAGAAATGGTAAAAGGAGTTCTTCAATCTGAAAGAAAAAAATATTAATGAAAAATAAGAAATGAGATGAAAGTATACAAATTACTGGTGACAAGTACACAAAACGGAATACTCTATTGCTGTAATTACAGTGGATAAACCACTTATCCCTTGAATAGGGAGACTAAAAGACAAACCCAACAGAAATAACAACTTTTTGAGAGATAGCATAAAAAGATATGGATGGAAACAATAAAAACTTAAAAAGTAGGGGAAATGGAGTTAAAGAGTAAAATCTTTGTTATATTTCTCTTTACTTGTTTGTCTGCTTATAAGGAGGTTGTCATATGTTTAAAATAATTGGTTATAAAATGTTTTTAATGCATTCCATGGTAATTTCATATCAAAATTTGCAACAGATACACAGAAAACTAAAACACAAGAAGTTAAAACACACTACCAGAGAAAAACCCTTTTAACAAAGGAAGACAAGAAAGAAGAAAAAAAGAGAGACCACAAAACAATCATAAACTAACAACATGGTAATAGTAAGTCCTTACCTACCAATAATAACACTGAAAGTGAATGGACTAACCTCTCCAATCAAAAGTTATAAAGTGTTTGAATCATCAAAGAAATGTAAATCAAAACCACTTTGAGATACCATCTAACTCCAGTAAAAGTAGCCCACATAACAAAATCCCAAAACTACAAATATTGACATGGATGTCGAAAAAAGGGAACTCTTCTGCACTGCTGGTGGAAATGCAAGCTAATACTTTCCTTTCGGAAAAAACTTTGGAGAACAGTCAGGGATCTAAAAATAGACCTGCCGTTGGATCCTGCAATTCTTCTACTAGGAGTATATCCAAAAGACCAAAAATCACTTTGCAAAAAAGATATTTGCAACAGATTATTCATTGCAGCTCAATTCGTAATAGCCAAGTCATAGAAGAAGCCTAAGTGCCCATCAACCCACGAATGGATTAATAAATTGTGGTATTGTATACCATGGAATACTTTGCAGCCTTAAAAAATGATGGAGACTTTACCTCTTTTATGTTTACGTGGATGTACCTGGAACATATTCTCCTAAGTAAAGTATCTCAAGAATGGAAGAAAAAGTATCCAATGTACTCAGTACTTCTATGAAACCAATTTATATTTACTCACACTTTCTTATGAAAGATAGATCACGACTATAGCCCAGGATGAAGGAGAGAAATGGAATGGGAAGGGAGGGGAGGGGAGAGGTTTGATAGAGGGAGGGTAAACAGTGGGACCACAACTGTGGAACATATGGCAAGGGTACAAGTCAAATCTATCAAGTATAGAATATAAATGTCTTAACACAATAACCAAGTAAATGAGGCAAAAGCTATATTAATTAGTTTGATTTAAGCACTCCAAATTGTATAAAAAAATCAACACATTGTACCCCACATATGCATAAATACATTCATGATCTATGTATATATGACTTAATAAAAAAAAAAGAAATAATAGCCAACTGTATGTTGTCTTCAAGAAACCCACTACAACTATAAAGACACACAGACTGAAAATAAAGTGATGAAAAAAAATATTCCATGCAAATGGAAACCAAAAAAAGAGCAGGACTAGCTATACTTCTATCAGATAAAATAGACTTCAGGACAAAAACTGGGATCAGTGCCCATAGGTCAGTAGTTATGGCACCGAGGCTGCCAGGCTTGAACCCAGCCTGGGCCAGCTAAACAACAATGACAACTGCAACAACAACAAAAAAAAAAACAGCTGGGCATTGTGGTGGGCACCTGTAGTCCCAGCTACTTGGGAGGCTGAGGCAAGAGAATCACTTAAAATGTTGCTGTGATGCCATGGCACTCTACCAAGGGCAAGGTTGCTGTAAGCTGTGACGCCACAACACTCTGGTGTCACAACACTCTGGCGTCACTCACTATGTTGCCACAACCACGGGCAACATAGTGAGACTCTGTCTCAAAAAAGAAGACAAAAACTATAAAATAAGACAAAGAAAGGCAGCGCCTGTGGCTCAAAGGAGTAGGGTGCCGGCCCCATATACGGGAGGTGGTGGGTTCAAACCCAGCCCCAGCCAAAAAAAACTGCAAAAAAAAAAAAAAGAGAGAGAGACAAAGAAGGTCATTACATACATAATGAAAAAAGAGATCACTTCAGCAAAATGGCATAAAAATTCTAAATAGATAAGCACTCATTACTGGACTATACAGCTATATAAAGCAAATATTATCAAAGCTAAAGAGACAGACCTCAATTAAATAATCACTGGAGACCTCAATGCTCCACTTTTAGCATTTGGACAGATCATCCAAACAGAAAATGAAGAATGAAACATTGGATTTAATCTCCACTATAGACAAATGAACGTAACAGATATTTACAGAATGTTTCATCCAACAGCAGCACAGTACACATTCTTATGCTCAGCTTATGGATAATTCCCAAGGATAGACCATATTTTAGGCCATAAAACAAGTCTTAAAAATTCAAAAAAATGGGGGTGCACCTGTGGCTCAATGGGTAGGGCACTGGTCCCATATACCAAGGATAGTGGGTTTGAACCCAGCTCTGGCCAAACTGCAACAACAAAAAAAAATAGCCGCTCATTGTGGTGGGCACCTGTAGTCCTAGCTACTCGGGAGGCTGAGGCAAGAGAATTGCCTAAGCCCAGGAGTTGGAGGTTGCTGTGAGCTGTGATGCCACAGCACTCTACTGAAGGCAATAAAGTGAGACTCTTTCTCTAAAAAAAAAAAATGTTTAAGTCATACCAAGTATTTCTCTTTGTCTGATTGCAATGGAATAAAACTAGAAATCAGTAGTAAGAGGAACATTAGAAAATAAACAAAAACATGAAAATTAAACAATATGTTCCTGAATGACAATATGTTCAATGAAGAGATTAACAAGGAAATTAGAAATTTCTCAGAAAATGAAAATAAAAACACATCATATCAAAATCTATGGGATACAGCAAAAGCAGTAATAAGAGGAAAATTCATAGCAATAAGTGCATATGTCAAAAAGGTAGAAAAGCTTGAAATAACCTTACAATGCATCTCAAAGAAGTAGAGAAACAAGAGTTTTCTAAACACCAAATTAGTAGAAAAAAATAAAGATCAGAGCATAAATAAAGGAAATTTAAACCAAAAGAATAATACAAAAGATCAATGAAATAAAAAATGTTTTTTTAAAGATAAACAAAAATTGACATACCTTTAGCCAGACTAAGAAAAAAAGAGGAAAGATCCAAATAAATAAAATCAAACATGAAAAAATAGATATCATAACTGATACTGCAGAAATCTAAAGGATCATTAGAGACTACTATGTCCAATTATATACCAAGAAATTGGAAAGCCTAGAAGAAATGAAAAAATTCCTAGACATAATCTTCTAATGCTGAACCAAGAAGAAATACAAAACTTGAATAAAGCAATATCAAGTGGTAAGAAAGAAGCAATAAGAAAAATTCTTCCTCCCATTAAAGAAAAGTCCAGGAACTTCTCTAGTGAATTCCTATAAGCATTTTAAGAAAAACAAATACCAACCCTAAATAAACTATTCAATAAAAACAAGAAGGAGAGGATATCCTCAAACGTATTCTATGAGGCCTTTATTACCCTGATACGAAACTAGGCGAGATATAACCAAAAAAGGAAAGAAAGAAAACTATAGACCAATATCTCTGATGAACACAAATGCAAAAATCCTCTATGAAATACTAGCAAATGGAATTCAACATCACATTTTAAAAGATTATTCATCATGATCAAGTGGGATTCACCCCAGAGACACAAGAATGTTTCAACATATCCAAATCAATCACTGTGACAAGACACATCATATCAACAGAATGAAGGGAAAAACCATATGTTCATTTCAATAGGTGCTGAAAAAGCATTTGATAAAATTCAACATCCCTTCATGATAAAAATTCTCAAAAAACTAAGAAGGAATTTATCTGAATATGATAAAAGCCATATGACCCACAATTGACATCATACTGAATGGGGAAAAACTGAAAGCCTTGCCTCTAAGATCTGGAACAAGATAAGAATGTCCAATGTGACCACTATTATTCTACACACTACTGGAAGTTCTAGCTAGAGCAATTAGACAAAGAAATGAGTCAAATTATCCTGGTTTACAGAAAATATGATCTTATTTCTGGAGAAACCTAAGGACTACAAAAAAAAAAAAAAAAAAAAAAACTATTAGAACTGATACACAAATTCAGTAAAGTTGCAGAATACAAAATCAACATACAGAAAGAGTGGCATTTCTATATGCCAACAGTAAACAATTTGAAGAGGAAATCAATAAAATAATCCTATTTAAAATACCTACAAAGAAAATAGCTAGGAATAAACATAACCAAAGAAGTGAAAGATATCTCGGCAGCACCCATAGTTCAGTGGGCAGGGCACCAACCACATACACCAAGATTGGTGGGTTCAAACCTGGCATGGGCCAGCTAAAGCAACGATGGCAACTGCAACAAAAAACTAGCTGGGTGTTGTGGTAGGCACCTGTAATCCCAGCTATGTGGGAGGCTGAGGCAAGAGAATCGCTTAAGCCCAAGAGTTTGAGGTTGCTGTGATCTGTGACGCCCTAGCACTGTACCCAGGGTGACAGCTTGAGACTCTTTCTCAAAAAAAAAGGAAGCAAAAGATCTTTAACAATGAAAACTATAAAATCTTGATGAAAAAATTAAAGAGGATACAAAAAAATAGAAAGATATTCCATGCTCATGAATTAGAAGAGCGATATTAATAAAATGTCTATAGTACCCAAAAGCAATCTACATATTGCAATCTCCATCAAAATACCAATGACATCCTTCATAGAAATAGAAAAAAAAGATGCTAAAATTTATATGAAATAACAAAAGACCCAGACTAGCCAAAATCATCCTGAGCAAAAAGAATAAAAGTGGTGGGATCGCATAATCTGACTTCAAATTATACTCTAGAGCTTTAGTAACCAAAACAGCGTGATACTGACATAAAAAGAGACACTTTTGCATTGCTGGTGGGAATGCAAACTAATACATCCGCTTTGGAAGGACGTTTGGAGAATACTCAGAGATCTAAAAATAGAATTGCCATTTGACCCTATAATTCCTTTACTTGGTATATACCCAGATGACCAAAAATCACATTACAACAAAGATATC
>CAUYRH010003874.1:0-22224 GCA_963574655.1 Perodicticus potto
TATAGTAGAGTCTCAGGTCTGGTAGCATGATTCCTCCACTTTGTTTTTATTTCTGAGTAATGTCTTGGCTATTCAGGGTTTTTCTGATTCCATATAAAACGAGATATTATTTTTTCTAGATCTTTAAAATATGACAATGGAGCTTTGATAGGAATTCCATTAAAATTATATATTACTTTGGGTAGTATAGACATTTTAACAATGTTGATTCTTCCCAGCCATGAGCATGGTAAATTTTTCCATTTGTGAATATTTTCAGCTATTTCTTTTGTTAAAGTTTCATAGTTCTCTTTATAGAGATCTTTCACATCCTTTGTTAGGTAAACTCCCAAATATTTCATCTTCTTTGGGACTACTGTGAAAGGGATAGAGTCCTTGACTATTTTTTCAGTTTGGCTATTGTTGGTATATATAAAGGCTACAGATTTATGGGTGTTGATTTTGTAGCCTGAGACATTGCTGTATTCCTTATCACTTCTAAGAGTTTTGTAGTAGAATCCCTAGTGTTTTTCAGTTATACAATCATATCATCTGCGAAGAGTGAAAGTTTGATCTCTTCTCACCCTATGTGTATACCCTGATTGCCTTTTCTTCCCTGATTGCAATGGCTAAAACTTCCATTACGATGTTGAAGAGCAATGGAGATAATGCACAACCTTGCCTGGTTCCTGATCTAAGTGGAAATGCCTTCAATTTAACTCCATTCAATAAGATATTGGCTGTGGGTTTGCTGTAGATGGCCTCTATCAGTTTAAGAAATGTCCCTTCTATACCAATTTTTTTAAAGTGTTCTGATCATGAAGGGATGCTGAATATTGTCAAAAGCTTTTTCTGCATCAATTGAGAGAATCATATGGTCCTTTTTTTAAATTTGTTTATGTGCTGAATTACATTTATAGATTTACGTATATTGAACCAGCCTTGAGACCCTGGGATAAAGCCCACTTGGTCATGGTGTATAATTTGTTTGATGTGTTGCTGGATTCTGTTTGTTAGGATCTCATTGAATATTTTTGCATCAATATTCATTAGTAATATTGGTCTACAGTTTTCTTTCCTTGTTGGGTCTCTTCCTGGTTTAGGGATCAAGGTGATATTCGCTTCATAGAATGTGTTGGGTAGTATTCCTTCTTTTTCTATATTTTGGAAAAGGTTTAGTAATATAGGTACTAGTTTCTCTTTAAAGGTTTGATAGAATTCTGACATGAAGCCATCTGGTCCTGGGCTTTTCTTTTTAGGGAGATTTTGTATAGTTGATGCTACTTCAGAACTTGATATAGACCTGTTCAACATTTCCACTTGGTTCTGGCTAAGTCTTGGTAGGTGGTGTGCTTCTAAGTATTGGTCAATTTCCTTCAGATTTTCATATTTCTGAGAGTGAAGTTTCTTGTAATATTCATTAAGGATTTTTTGAATTGCTGAGGGGTCTGTTATTATTTCATCTTTACCATTTCCAATTGATGAAATTAGAGATTTTATACTCTTTTTTTCCTGATTAGGTTTGCCAAAGGTTTATCTATTTTATTGACCTTTTCAAAAAACCAACTTTTTTATTTATTGATCTGTTGTATAATTCTTCTGTTTTCAATTTCATTTAATTCTGCTCTAATTTTGGTTATTTCTTTTCTCCTGCTGGGTTTGGGGTTGAAATGTTCTTCCTTTTCCAGCTGCTTGAGATGTCCCCTTAAGTTGTTAACTTCCTCTCTTTCCGTTCTCTTTAGGAAGACTTGCAGTGCTATAAATTTCCCTCTTAGGACTGCCTTTACAGTATTCCAAAGGTTCAGATAATTTGTGTCTTCATTATCATTTTGTTCCAAAAATTTGGTAATTTCCTTCTTTATCTCATCTATGACCCACTTATCATTCAGCATAAGGTTATTTAGCTTCCATGTTTTTGTATGAATTTGAAGATTTCTGTTGTTGCTGAGTTCCACTTTTATTCCATGATGGTCCAAGAAGATGCAAGGAATAATTTCCATTCTGTTAAATTTGCTGAGGTTAGACTTGTGACTTAAGATGTGATCAATTTGGAGGTATGTTCTGTGGGCTGATGAGAAGAATGTGTAGTCAGTTTTGTTAGGATGAAATGTTCTGTAGATGTCTGTTAAATCCAAATGTTGAATGGTTAAGTTTAAGTCTAAAATTTCTTTGCTTAGCTTGTTATTGGAGGATCTATCCAACACTGCTAAAGGAGTGTTAAAATCTCCAACCACTATGGAGCTGGAGGAAATAAATTTGCTCATGTCTGTTAGTTTCTCTTACAAATTGAGGTACATTCTGGTTGGGTGCATAAATGTTAATAATTGAAATCTCATCATGTTGAGTGCTGCCCTTAAAAAATATGAAGAGATCATCCTTGTCTTTCCTTACTTTTGTTGGTTTAAAACCTATTGTATCAGCAAATAAAATTGCAACTCCTGTTTTTTTCTGATTTCCATTTGCCTGAAATATAGACGACCATCCCCTCACCCTGAGTCTATATTTATCTTTTAATGTAAAATGAGATTCTTGTATGCACCATATATCTGGCCTGACTTTTTGTATCCAGTCAGCCAAACTGTGCCTCTTTAGAGGACATTTTAAGCCATTCACATTAATTGAGAATATTGATAAGGCTGGTAGAAGTTGGGGTATTGCACTTTTCAAAAGTGCAGTGGACATTTTTAATCCTTTCACCACTGTCAAAGTTAGAATTTGTTCAAAAGTTTCTAAGTCAGTTTACTTTGTGGTAGAGGATTGTTCCGGTCATTATGGAGGATAGGTCTGAGAACATCCTGGAGAGGTTTAGTTATGGCAAATTTCTTCAACATGTGAATGTCATTAAAGTATTCAATTTCTCCATCATAAATGAAACTCAGTTTAGCTGGATAAAGGATCCTGGGTTGAAGTTTTAGGTAATTACAAGTTGATGACCACCCTCTACTAGCTTGAAAGGTTTTTAAAATGTTTCAGCAGAGATATCTGCAGTCATTCTAATATTCTTCCTCTTGTAGGTTATGGTTTTCTTATGTCTGGCTGCTTTCAGAATTTTCTCCTTCATATTAACTTTAGTGAAGTTAATTATAATGTGCCTGGGGGTTGTCTTATTCAGGTTGAGTCATGCTGGGGTTCTAAAACTGTCTGCTGTCTGCATTTAAGAATCTCTTGAAATGTCTGGAAAGTTCTCCTTCATAATCTCATGAAAAAAGGGCCTCTGTGCTTTGCAAAGCAACTTCATCACCTTCAGGAATCTCTATAAGGCAAATATTGGTCTTCTTCGAATTATCCCAGAGCTCTCTGAGAGAATGATCCTTTTTTGCTCTCTTTGTCTTTGAGAGTTTGGGAGCATTCGAAAGCTTTGTCTTCAATGTCAGAAGTCCTTTCTTCTGCTTGCTGCATTCTGTTACTGAGGGATTCTACTATATTTCTTAGCTCTTTGAGGGCTGCAAATTCTTGTCTCAATGTGTCAAAATCTTTGGTGGTTTTGTCTTTGAATTTGTTGAATTCTTGAAACAACTTTTGAAATGCTCCTTGAATTTCTAATTCCAACTTTACTTCCATTCCATTAATCTTATTTGCAATCCAAATTCTGAATTCTATTTCTGACATCTCAGAAAAAACAGGAGTTGCAATTTTATTTGCAGATACAATAGGCTTTAAACCAACAAAAGTAAGGAAAGATGATGATCACTTCATATTTGTTAAGGGCAAAACTCAACATGATGAGATTTCAATTATTAACATTTATGCACCCATCTCAGTTTATGAATGAGATCTTCTGTTGTGTCCACCATATCATTCCTTGGGGGGAGGGGTTGATCTCTGGTTATTCATGTTACTCTGGTTATTCATGTTACTGGAGTTTTTCCACTGATTCTGCCCCATGATTATTTTATACCATTTGCCTAGATGAGCAGATAAGGTGAAGTTGGGTTGGGGGGCCCCTGGAGTACTGATTAACCAGCCCTTTGCCCAAGAGCTGTGACTGGTGTCTGTACCTTTTCCCTTCTAGCTTTGCAAAGGTCCCATACAGTGCTATGGCCTGAGACACTGGGGACTTAATTTGTGTGGTAGAGCTAAGTGGCTCTGTCTTGTTTTCAGCTGGTCTCTGTCCTACCCTAGGGAATCAGTTACTCTGGGTTGAAGCCTCAGCTGTGGAGAAATATCAGCAATTAAGTCACCCCACCCCCCAGGGGCAACAATTGGAAAAGGAAAATCAAACCTTCCCACAACCACACACCCAATGTACGATTTTGAATAGTCCTCAGGTGATTGGTCCAGTCCAAGAGATCTAAATCAATTGTCTCAGAGAGCACCCGGTCTCAAGTGGGAGAGTTCAAAAGGTCCCCGATAACTAGATAGCAGGATTCTGCTGGCAGCTTGAGTATGACTCATTGTGGTGCTCCTTGGAGTCAAAAGGACCCACCCTCCCACCCCCCACACCCCCGGCAATTGAATTAGTCTGGAAAGGTTGATGCCTCCTTCCCCACGTTGTATCTCTGTCACACCCAGTCACTGGTAAACCCGCAGGGCTATGACCCAGTTCCCTCCAATGAGCAGATGCTCCTCCAGGGATTTTCACCTGCCTGAGTCACAGGCAGACCTATGTCTTCTTGGCCAGGGCTCCACACTCTGCCACCATCCAGCAGAGGGAACTGAAGCCTGACAACCTCGGGTGGTTAATGGAAGCTGGGGTGGTTCACTCAGTTACAGCCCCGCCCCTGATTGATGTTGCTGACACTTATATTTTTGCAGAATTTGTGATCCTGTCCTGGCTATATTCCCCTACAGACCAGGCAATGTTTGAGTTCACAGGAACTGTGACTCAGTCCCAGTCTATGCTGCTGACCAGAGCTAGTGTGTCTGTCTCTGCTGCAGTCTATGTTGGAGTGGCTGCAGTTAGAGCTCACACTTGGCTCTGAGTTCCAGCCTCTGCCTACCTGCGTTTGTCTCAGCTATGATCCCCTGAGGGCGGGGTGCTTCTTAGGCTCACTAAAGCAGTCCTGGCTCAGCCCCACCCTGAGCACGTATCTTCAATTCTCTGAGCATGTCATCTCTGTGCACGTATCTTCAATTCTCCTTCCCTGCTGCACCCTGCCCAGGCAAGTACCACCTCAGGCATACCCTTTACTCACAGGGCTTGCATTACCGTCCCATATCTGTTCCCCTAGTCTCTGCCATTGGAGAAGATGACCAGCTTTCTCTGGTTGCCCAGAGAGACAGGGAGTGTCTCTTCAAAATATCCCCAGGGGTGTGAGCCCTATTGTTCCCGCTGCTGCTCTGTGCCATGGGGAATTGCCTCTCCCTCTCCCATATGGTTCCTTCAGTCCACCATCTTCTTCTTACTCCCATGCCACAGAATCAGCACAGACCTGCAACAGCCCACGCCCTATCCACACCTCTCAAGAAAATGCCCAAGAATCTGGACTCCATGGGGGACAGACCTCAGGGTGAGAGTGAAGGGAAGTGTTGGGAGTTCAGAATTGCAGGTAGAGAATATGTACAGTTTTATATAGTTTTATGCCTGGCAGGAGAGTGCCATGGCACCCTAGTAGGGAAAGGAGGTCCAGTTTTTAGAGGGTCTCTCCCATGGGATAAAATGGGAAGATGTTTGAACTCTGCTCATTTGTTTGTAGAAAGTATACTGTGAGCTGTTCTCTTGGGGGAGGGGACTGCCGTCTGCTTGATGATGGATTTTGTACCTCTTGTTTATATCCTTGGGGTCGCAGCTCACCTTAGCAGGGTTGATGTGTGTTCTTCAACATTCTCTCTCGGCTCAGCTCCAAACCATCAGCTTACTTGCTAAACTTCTGTCTTTTAACTCTCCTTCTGGATGGGAGCCTCTGTGGAAAGCTGGCTCCAGTCAGCCATCTTGCTCCACCCCCTAAACCTTTTTATTTATACATTTCATCCTCAAAGAGATTATCTATCCAGCTAAAATCTTTCATGTGAGACATGAGAGCCCTATAACCAAATACCCAAACCCAGTGACAGGGCCTGACTCCTCATAGAAATACAATAATGAACTAACAATCAAGACAGTGGGCTTAAACTCAGGTTACATTCTCCTATCATACTAAGGAGATAGTTCTTATCTTTATCTTCCTATAATGACGAATGAGGATCCTTCAGTGTACCCAAATTCATCCCCAGTGTCCCTCTTAGATCTAACCATTTGTCCCTTTGGAGTTAGTCGCCCACAAAACAAAAGTTGCAGATTGCTTGATGGGAATTATAGATACCTTAACCCAAGGATTAAAAGAGAATTTAACTTTTTATTTTGAATTTCCACTCAATTCAGTAAATTTAGAATTCCCTAGAAGTAAAAATTATGAAACCAATAAAAGTTGTACTGGAAAAAATGCATTAACATATTACATTATATAGTATGTACATGTAATGTACTTATAATGTACACCCATGCATTTTAATACACCTTTCAAGCTATATCATCCAGTTCACTGTCTGTGAGTAAAGTGTGATATAAAAATAAAGCCACTCAAATATATTTGAATCCACTTCAGTGGGTGTTTTTTAAAACCATTGGCAACCTTGTGTGTCTGTATAAATTAGATCTTGGATTACCTTCATGCCAGAACTGTCATGATAAGCACCATTAGAATGAACAGATAGTAAAAGTCTCTTTCATATAAAGACTCTGTTTCTCTGTCTTATTTGAAATTACCCTCTTTAGCCAAAGACCTGAAAGGGCTTGAGTTGTTGGGTGAAGTAAATATCCCTGTCACCTACGTCTCAGATACTACTGGTGCCAGCTATCAGAAGGAGTGACTTTCACAGACTAAAAGGGAGAATTGGGCCCATCAGTTCAATTACTTCTGAGCCAGGTTATTAGATGGAAACCAACAAAATGGACTGAAATGTAACATGTGAGATTTCAGTGGAATGGAGAAGAAAAACCAGAGGAAAACTGGGGTTGATCTCATTCTTCTCCTAAGATAAATTTGGTCCATCAGTTATGTTATGGAAAAGGTATTCAGTCTCCTCCAAGGTCACTTGGATAATGACTACAGCTTTAACAGAAATAGTACATCAGGCCACTTATGCATAAGAAGAAGATCACACAGTGGATTTTGAGGGGATTGTGTGAGGTCTTGTGCTGGGGATAGAAAAACTTTTCCTAGGGAATCCCAGGTACTAAACTAGACAAACCCTTTTAGATCTGATGGCATAAGCAGCAGACTGGTTCCAGGCTGGTTCCAGCCTTGTGATTAAGCCACCTGGGATCATCAAGATTATTTTACTGAATAGAGTAAAGTGCTTTTGACTCACTAAGATAAAAATCTAAGATCTATTTGTGACAACATGGATAAACCTGGAGGTTTCATGCTAAGTGAAGTAAGTTTGGCACAAAAAGACAAATATTGTATGATGTGATTTATATGTGTGTTGAACCTAAAAAGGTCAAATTTCCAGCAGAGTAGACTGATGGTTACCAGGGATGCCAGGGGAATGTTGATCAAAGGATATAGAATTTCAGCAAGACATGAAGAATAACTTCAAAAGACCTATCATACAGCACGGTGATTACATTTAGCAACTACATATTGTATTCTTGAAATTTTCAGAGGTTTTAAGTGCTCCCATCACAAAAAAAATAAGTACATGAGATATTACACATTTTATTAGCTCAATTTAGCCACTTCACAATGTATTTTAAAACATGTTGTATATGAAAAACAAGAAAGGAAGGAAGGGAGGGAAGGAAGGAGAGGAAGGAGAAAGAAGGAGAAAGGGAAAGGAGGGAAGGTAAAGAGGAAAGAGAAAAGAAAAGAAAAAACTAAGATCTGAGCTTTCTTAATGCCAGGATACAATGATTGGGAGAAGACACATTGCTTCAGAGCCCCTGTGGTTTACCAGCAGCAAAGGAAGATTCCCTTTCATCCAGAAAAATCAGTCAGGTATGCAAAGATGCAGATTTCTGGGAAGGTACAGTAGATGTCTAATATCCATTAATTCAAAACTTCATCTTGGAGATGAAAGTGGCACCTGGGTAGTGAGAGTTACTTGCCCAAGAAGATCTAGGGAGTGGCAGAAACAAGACTGGAAAGAACATTCTTATCTCTCTAAAGACAACCCCTAAGTTCTTTTCTGTACAGTTGCCTCATTTTTAATTCTGGTTTAATTACAAAGAAATGACTGCTGTCAAGGGTTGAATCATGTCTCCTCACCCTCACAAATTCCAATGCTGCATTCCTAATCTCCAGAACCTCAGCATGCGGCCTTCTTTGGATATGGGGTCTATCTAGAGATAATCCAGTTCAAGTGAGGTCGTTGGAGAGGTCTGGTAGGACTGGTATCCTCACTAAAGGGGAGATTTGGACACAGAGACACATAGAGGGAAGTGCTGTGGAGAGGTGCGGTACAGGGAGCAGGCTCCTGTCCACATGCCAAGGAGATAGACCTTCCCTCACAGCCCTCAGGAGGAATGGACTCTGCCAACACCTTGCTGTCAGACTTCCAGCCCCACAACTGGGAGAGAATAAATTTCTATCCTTTACATTATTCATTCTGTGGTGCTTTGTTATGGCAGCCCTAGCAAACCAAGGGCTGACGTTTATACAGAAAAAGGCGAGATTCTCCCTCATCTTTGCAATCCCACACCCTTTGGGTAACTGATATCAGCATTCTGGAGTAGGTCTTTTCACATCTTTTTAAACACACACAACTTTTATTGTTTTATTTTTAATTGTATAATATGGCATTTTTCAATATACCTTTTTATTTTGATTAGCAATATATCATGAGAGTTCTTCCAAATGTACAAGTACACCTCATTCTTTTATTGCTACATCATAGTTAATCTTTCATGCATTAAGTATACCATTCTTCTACTGGTTATCAATCAGGTTATTTTGAGTTATATACCTGGAAAAAATAATGCTATGGTAAACATTTTTGGATATATGTAATTCTGCATTTTCAATTTTTTTTTTTTTTTTTTGAGACAAATTCTCACTGTGTTGCCCTCAGTAGAGAGCTCTGGCATCACAGCTCACAGCAACCGCCAACTCTTGGGCTTAAGCGATTCTCTTGCCTCAGCCTCCCAAGTAGCTGGGACTACAGGCAACTGCCTCCCAAGTAGCTGGGACTATAGGTAACTGCTACAACACCCGGCTACTTCTTGTGTTTTTCAGTTTTAAAGCATAGATTTATTAAATTAGAATTTCTCATTTAAAGATTATTGGCATTTCCTATTGTCTAAGGCCCCCTATCGATTTACCATAAAATTCTCAGCTAACCACTACACATCAATTTCAAAATGCTTTTTGAAGAGCAACCATGTTCACAAAAAGTCTGATTAGGCCCTTAAATAGAGGTCTTTGTTTCATTCTGGTAGATCAGGAAAAATATAAATCACAACTGTTCTCTTCTCAACCACACAGAAGTAGATACTCCCTTCACAAATTCCTCTTTCCTCTTTTTAGTGGGATGTGTCCCACACGAACCATTGTTTTGTACCAAGGTCATTTCATTACTTCTTTATCTGTTTTTAAGGCAATTCAAAGATGCCAGTGCAAAAGGCCAAGTTTAGGCTGACGGGAGCTAGCTGGTGATTCTTTCAACTAGGAAGTAATTTCCTGGCTCTAGCAAAAAGCATAGCAAAGTCTCCATTCCCTTCCTCCCCCTTTCAATTAACCAGATAAAACTTTACAATATAACCTCATGAAGGGGTGGGTACAGCCAAGCATTTCACCTACTGTGGACTCCATCGGTGACCTCGGGGAAGAGCAGTAGGAAGTGGACCACAGCTTATGGCGATTCAGGAGCAGACTGTGATTCTGAGGTCATTACTGAGGCTGCTGAAGTCAGGGCTCCTGGGAGAGAGAGAAGCATGCAGAAAGCATTTCCATTGCTGAGCAAATCAGCCATGACTTACTATGCAGATCTGCAGGAAAATGAATAACATTGAACTTGAAAAATGCACTAGGCTTGCAAATGCTTTTGTCACATCAATATAAGCTGAGATTGGCACCTCAGGCAGAGTGGCTCATCTCTCACAGATGGCTCAAATGTTCCTTAAAAAAAAAAAAAGAATTTAGGATGAGATTTTGATCATAAATTATTCATTTGGGGGCTTTTTTCATTTTATTTCAGAACATTCTCCTGGTCATGTCTTAAATGAATTTTCTTCCTGATCTCATCATTTACAGATGCAGACAATCCTCAGGGAAGGAGCCATATCTTAAGTAGGGAGCCATGGGGTTTACCATCCTTAAGGGAAGTCCCTCTGGTCCTCTGTCTCTGCTTCTTTCTAGGCCTGTAATACCTGCAGCCCAATTAAGGCTATAAAGGTTCTCCTTAGTAAAATTTGAAAAATAAAGCTATTTCACATAAAATTTGTAATGGCAAGCATTTTTCTTTCACCACTGCCAAACCTCAGACTCACCAAGATATTCCTCCATGAAGTGACTGCGTGTTTTATATGCCATATTTATGTCTCATTGTAAACTATTCGTTGGTTTATAGACCTTCGATCCTCTAGGAAACATCACAAATCCTTATTATACCCTTTGGTATTAAATTTGGTGTTAGAATCTCTGATTTATCTGCCAGGCTAACTCACGTGTAAACAGACATCTCTCTTAAAACTACTTCAAATTCAAAAACTAAAAAAATGACTCACACTAAAGCTCTAGGCTTGAAGTCCATTGCAGTTACATTAAAATAATAAGAATGGTGATGATGATGATGATGAAATGTTTTTAATTGGTTGTTTCCTCTTTTTTAAAACTTTCTCTTGTGTAAAATAAAGCAAAGACAGAGACCAGAAAAGAAAAAATTGGGGAAGCCTTTCAAAGACAAGTGTGGATAAGCTTTCCATGTGAATATAGTAATCTTCTTTAAAGGAAGGGATGAATCAATCAACATGAAGTGACTGTGAAGTCCAATAAACAAGGCAATAAATAATGATCATTTAATGAATGCAGATTAAAGATTCAGCCCAAGGACATTTCTCCTTGTAAGTTTTTACCCCTTTAAGAAATGCAAATATAAAAAGTCCCCATATGAGTTTGTCGTGTGATTTTCTTTCAAACTGCCACATAAAATTGTTGTGATGTTGGGTGGCACCTGTGGCTCAGTGAGTAGGGCGCAGGACCCATATACCGAAGGTGGTGGGTTCAAACCTGGCCCCAGCCAAACTTCAACAAAAAATAGTTAGGCATTGTGGCAGGCACCTGTAGTCCCAGCTACTCAGGAGGCTGAGGCAAGAGAATCGCCTAAGCCCAAGACCTGGAGGTTGCTGTGAGTTGTGACACCATAGCACTCTACCAAGGGCAACAAAGTGAGACTCTGTCTCTAAAAAAAAAAAAAAAAAAAAAATTGTTCTGATGCAAATCCATATAGAAAACAATGTAATCATTCAGATATCATTAAAAAGAAAGTGATTACATAACCATTATTCTAACATTTTTTGAAGATGTCATCCTCTCAGTTGTTTTCCTTTTAATAATCAGAGATGCCACAATATTGGCAACTACAAAATTGCAGTAAAGAAGGAACACTTCTTTTTTTGACATGTTCAAGAAACTATAATACTTAGGCAGATGATGTTTAATAAGAGTGATTATAAACCACTGAAAACATGTCTCTACATGTGAAATGCAGTGTCTGTGTAAAAGCCAATCAGAATTAACCTAATATTCCCTAAGTACAATTTAGTAAAATTTATTATGTGCCTGTTAAGTACAAATGACAATGGTAGATAATAAAGAGAAGGAAACAGAATATGGTGTGGCAAAGCCGTCAGGGCTCTTCCAAATCACCTTGTTTTTTGTTGTTTTTTTTTCCTTTTACATGGACTAAATGGTCCTTAATTTTCAAACTAGAAAGAAAATTTGAACAATCATTTCTACATCAAGTCCCTCATTAATCATGCATTTAGTTCTTATTCATGCCCAAGAATGAGAGAATAACCATGGAAAACAACCCACATATTCCTAGACAAATGCACACTTGTGCATGGGGAGGTCCAGAACAAGCGAAATGATACTTTTCAAAACTCAAGATAGGATAACATACTTAGAAAAGAATATGATTTGGCTTAATCTTTACTCTTGCTTGGATCTGAAGAGTATTTGAAATTATTCTAGACGTAATCATGCAAGGAAAGATTCTGATACAATTTTATTCATAAAAAGATTCTCAAAAAAGCTATTAATTTTTACAAATTCAAACCATATATACAGAACTGAAATTATGGTTAAAATATAGAATATTAAATACCATTACATTTCTGTTGTGGTTAATTGCTTTTCTCAAAGAATCATTTTCCACAAGATATGTAACATTCGTTGTACAGTAAATTAGAAATTATCTTTTTAAAAATTTGAAATTATGAGATAAATTATTAAAAGACTATTTCAGGATATTTTCAAAGATGAACTAAAGATATGTTTAAATAGGGTGGTTGTAATTTACTTCTTATGTCTGTAGAATTCCCAAGGCCTTTGAGTTCTGTGGGCTTATAGAATTATCTCTCTTGACATCCTGTAAAAAGATAACTGAGAAGTAACATGGTTAAATGGATTTGGAACCTCAAGGTTCCTAACAGGTGTTGAGTAGTTGAATAATTTCAAACTAAAGGGTGGTTGTTAATTTTATGCTAAAGGAATCTATACTTGGTTCTGTTCTTTCCAACTATTAAGAGTGACTTGGATGAAGACATGGATTACCTACTTATCAAATCTATTGATGCAAAGAGCAACTCTACTGGTTGATCAACTAGAAAGTCAGTTGGCCTCAGTGGGGTAGAATGATTATATAACAACAAAATAAATAGGATAATTGTATAAGCTTAGCATATTAATTTATGAAAGTGCATTAGTATAGAAGAGAGATAGTACAGTACAGCAAAACTATGTATATTATACCCTCACAGATGCCTTTTTTTTTTTTTTGAGACAGAGCCTCAAGCTGTCACCCTGGATAGAGTACCATGGCATCACAGCTCACAGCAACCTCCAATTCCTGGGCTCAAGCGAGTCTTTTGCCTCCGCCTCCCAAGTAGCTGGGACTACAGGCACCCAACACAACGCCTGGCCATTTCTTGGTTGCAGCCATCGTTGTTTGGCGGGCCGGGGCTGGATTCGAACCTGCCAGCTCAGGTGTATGTGGCTGGCGCCTTAGCCCATTGAGCCACAGGCGCCAAGCCCACAGATGCTATTCTAATGTGAAAGCAGCTTAACAGTTTTGAAAAGGAACTAATACGTATTGAATACCTTAGGCTACTAAGCATGGGCATCAGAGAGGTACAGCATCATTATTCCCATTTTATAGAGAAACTAAGAATTATTTCCTACATCCTACAGATCACAAGAGATAAGTGTGGGATTCAAACCTATAGCAGTATTGCTGTACAGCTGTGCTCTTTTTAATCCATCATGTGAAAAGAGTAAATAAAGGTACTGCAACAACTAATGCAATCTTTTGTTATATTAACAAAAAACATGACACCAAAACAAAGGAGATAGTGGTCTTCTTTTAGTGCGCACTGGTGAGATCATATATGGAAAGCTAATGTAAAAAGCAATGTATACACCTAATATTCATCAAAAAGAGAAAAACAAATGGAATATATTTATGCAATAAAATGCTACCCAGCACTAAGAAAAAACAAACTATTGACACATGCAACAATACAGGTGACTATCAAAGACCATGTTGAGCAAAAGAAGCCAAGCATACTGAATGTTGAGCAAAAGAAGCCAAGCATACTGTTGTTTCCTTCACAATAGGAAGTCCAGGAAAAGACAAAACTCATCCATGTTAACAGACATTAGAACAACAGTTTCCTCTGAAGCATTCCCTTGAAAGGAACATGGGGAATTTTCTGGGATGATAAAAACTTTTTTTGTTGTTTCAGGTTAATTGAGGGTATAAAGAATTAGGTGATAATGTTTGCATTTATTAAGTAAAGTCCCTCTTATAATTGTGTTCAGCCCCCAAGAGGTGTGCCATACACCCTAACATTGTTTCCATTTAGTGGGAGCACACCCACCCACTCCTTCCCTGTTCCTTTGTTCCTCCGCCCCCACCACCTTGGATTGATTTGATTTTTTCTTTTTTCTAACAAGAACACTTAATAAAATAGGCATAGATAGTACATTTCTTAAGCTGATCAAAGTCATCTATGACAAAACCACAGCTAACAGCATACTAAATGGAGTAAAACTGAAAGCTTTTCCACTTAGAACTGAAACTAGACAAGATGTCCACTATCGCCACTACTATTCAACATAATGCTGGAAGTTCTAGCCAATACAATCAGGCAAGAGAAGGATATAAAGGGCATCCAAGTGGGGGCAAAGGAGGGAAAACTCTCAGTCTTCGCTGATGATATGATCTTATACTTAGAAAACCTGACATTCAAACACAGGATTCCTGGAAGTGATCAGGAAATACGGTAATGTCTCAGGGTATAAAAATCAGTGTCTACAAATCAGTAGTCTTTGCATACACAATAATAGCCAAGTTGAGAAGCAAATCAAGAATGTAATTCTTTTCACAGTAGTTTTGAAGAAAATGACATATTTAGGAATATCTAAAAAAAGAGGTAAAGGATCTTTACAAAGAGAATTATGAAACTCTAAGAAAAGAAACTGCAGAAGACATTAAGAAATAGAAGAACATACCAAGCTCTTGGCTCAGAAGAATCAACATTGTCAAAATGTCTATTCTACCCAAAACAATCTACAGATTCAATGCAATCTGTATTAAAATACCAACATCATACTTTGAAGAACTTGAAAAAATAGTACTTCATCTTGTATGTTACCAAAAAAAAAATCATATAGCCAAGGTTATTCTTAGTAATAAAAACAAAGCCAGAGGCACCATCCTACCAGACTTTAGGCTATAACTCCACAGTAATCAAAGCTGCATGGTATTGGCATAAAAATAAAGACAAAGATATATAGAACAGAATAGAAAACCAAGAGATGAAACCAGTCTCTACTTGCCATCTGATCTTTATAAACCAAAGTATATAGTGGAAAAAAAGAATCCCTATTCCATAAACGGTTCTGGTAGAACTGAACAACCACATATAAAAGACTGAAACTCGACCCGCACCTTTCACCACTTACAAAAATTGACTCAAGATTTAAATTAAAGATATGAAATGATTAAAATCTTAGAAGAAAGTGTGGGAAAAACTCTTGATGATGCTGGACAGGGGAAGATTTTATAACAAAGACTTCAGCAACCAACAATAACAAAAATAAACAAATGGTACTTAAGCTGAAAAGCTTCTGCACAGCTAAGGACACAACAAGTAAAGCAAAAAGGCAGCCCTCATAATGGGAAAAGATATTTTCAGGGTATGAATCTGACAAAGGGTTGATAACTGGAATCTATAGGCAATTTAAATTAGTCAACAAGAATAGAGAAAACAATCCCATCTACCAGTAGGCAAGAGATATGAACAGAACCTTCTCTGAGGAAGACAAATAAAAGTTAACAAACATATGAAAAAATGCTCATCATCCCTGATCAGCAGAGAAATGCAAATCAAAACCACCCTGGGATATGACCTAGCCCCAGTGAGAATGGCCCACATCATAAAGTCTCAAAGCTGCAGATGCTAGCATGGACGCAGAGAGAGGGGAACACTTTTATACTGTTGGTAGGACTGCAAACTAATACAACATTTTTGTAAGGAAGTATGGAGAATTCTCAAAGAATTCAAATTAGACCTCCCATTTGATCCTGCAACCCCATTACTAGGCATCTACCCAGAAGAAAAAGTCATTTTACCATAAGGACTTTTGCACTAAACTGTTCATCACAGCTCAATTTACAATCACCAAAAGGTAGAAATAGTCCAAATGCCCCCCCCAACCCAGGAATGGATTAACAAGCTGTGGCATATGTGTATGATGGAATACTATTCAGCCATTAAAAAAGATGGAGCTTTTACATCTTTTGTGTTAACTGGCTGGAGTTGGAACACATTCTTCTTAATGAAGTATCACAAGAATGGAGAAGCAAGAATCCAATGTACTCAATTCTAATATGAAGCCATTAGATGAACTAATACACACCCATATAAGAAAAATATCTTGATTGAGATGGTGATCACAGAGATATTTGGTATTGTCAAACTCATTAAACTGTATATTTAATATCTGTGCATTGTGGTATATGGAGAGTATACTTCAAAGAAAAAGTAATGTGTGCAGAATAGAGACTATGGATGCACAGATAGTGAAGTATCAGGAAACCATGGCCTATGTGAAATATACGATATGGGAAACATTATTTGCAAACATTTGTTTTATTAGTGAGCTATCCAGGAAAAGGGAAATAGAATGAGGCATGATATTCATGTTAAAAAAGATAACATTCCATAATAGAGAAATAGTAATGTTCTAAAGAGTATAGTTAGGGATAATAATTTAAAATTTTAACTCAGTATAAAAAATTTCTATAGTTGAAGGAGTCTAACCATGAGATATATCTGCTAATGAAGTTACAAATTCCCTACTGTTCAAGGTCTGGACAATCTATCAGAAAGTCTGCAGAGGATACTTGACCCTGAAGGTGTTTCTCCCAAGTTCTGAGATTCCAGGCATTCTGAAACACACCATGAGCCGGCATGTCTGAAGCTCACATCTCACATGGCATCCAAAGTCTCATCCCCACTCTCAGTCTACTACCAACCCTCAAGACACACAGCGCCCTGTGTCTGCACATCCAGGCCTCAGCAGAAACAACCTCCCCAACTCTTCCACTCCATCTCTACTAAATGCTCTAATCTCAGTTCCCAAAGAAGAATGGTGGTAAAATACCTTTTCACTTTCAGGTTTGACGTACCATCATCTGCATTATACAGCCGAGGGAAGAAATATTCTTTATTCATATATTGAACAGTATTTATCAATGAGAACTTACTATGTATCCAGCATGTTCTGAGTGCTAGAGATAATATCAGAAATTTTTTAAAACAACAGTCCCAGCCTTGGTGGAGCCTACGTTCTTCTCAGTGTGTATCAAGTGGCACAGAACAGGAAGAGCTCGGTTCCCCATACCCCACTAGTGTACAGTTCTGCTGGAGATGCAGGGGCCATGAATAAATGCCTGCTGACTTACCTCAGTGTGAGAAATGCCTATAGCATGAATATATAGAACCCTCTGTGGGGAAGACGGGGGCAGGGTTTACCAAAGATTTAGACATGGCATTTTGCTACTCCACACAGTAAAAGTCTGTTAGGTGTCAGATGATTGACAAAACGTTCATTTTCACCATTATTCCAACACCTCAATAATAAACCAATGCACTGTGGCTCAGTGGATTTATTTTGAATTTACAATTAGGCTAATGCTATGCCCCAGAGGGACTTCATGAGTCTTAGTAGAGCTTAACAAAATTGACTTCAATAAAATAAAGGGAGTGATGTTACTGAGCTATATCCAATAAATCACAGAGTCTATTAGCTGACATTAATTTAGAATTTCAGGCACAGGGATGAAATTATTCACAATGGATACCTTTAAATCGGGTGAGAAGCCCAGGTAGCATTCTGAATGCTATAAGTCCTTACAGAATAAAAACAGAAAACAGTCACTGCAGCAATAGCTTCAGGGAATTGCCTTTAACCTCACTTAATGAGCCAAGATAAAATGTTTTAAGTGTGCACCAATTCAAGAAGTTAAATTGATTAGACCCACATTTTAAGGCCTAGCTCTAAACTTCACAGATTGATTCTCAAAAGAAAATTACATATTTGTTATACAAAATCAGAAGTTGATATTTGAAAGAATAAGGAAATTATATATGAATTATGGATATATGTGTTATAAGGATGAAAGTCTTTAATCCCATTGGTAGATCGCTGTCTATCCACTTCCTCAGATGTGTAATAAATCTTTGATTCTTCTACGCTTGTCCTTTCATTTGCACACATTCTTTTATTTGGTCCCTAGTTGCTACCTGCCACATGGAGTCATGTTAAATTTTCAACAGAAAAAACAAAATACCTCAAAGGTGTAAAGTCACCCAGGAAGGGGAGGTAAGTGTATCTGCATGCAAATGGACACATTTATACATTTGAGGGAGGGAGGAAAGGAGGCAGAAGAGTAAAATAATGGAGAAAATTCTGAGTCTACAGGTGGTCCCAGTAAGTAAAGGGCTACATCAGCAAAAAAAAACACTTTAAATGGTCACTATGGCCCCTTCCAGGAAGAGAAGGTGGCAGGGGAGAGAACATTGCCACAGAAAACAGCTTAAAAGCTATCAGAAAATCCTTCCCTACTGGATATCGGGGAAACCTCATGTTAGGGTCATTATTGAACTCTAGCTAAATATTTAAACATCACCTCAAAGTGGGAACAAAAAGTAATAACAAGGTGGTAAAACTCTTTCCTAAGAGTAGGCCTAAAAACTAACTTTATTCACTGTTGGCAACTTTTTCTAAGTCACCTTGTTTCATCCAAGTCACTCTGTTATACCCAATGAGTCCGAGAAAGTGAAATGGCTGGAGGGAGCTGTCACCTGGCCCCATCACATCCCCTGAGCAGGCAACATTCTGATAAATGGGAGTATCAGTGACTAATTACTCCCAATGTTAATATTAACACCAGAGTTTTGAAGGGAAAAACTTGTAAATAGAAACTACAGAATAAATAGTATATACTTCCTCATAACTGTATTTTTTATATACACATATGTGTGGAAAAAGAAGCATGATGGAGAATGTGAGGTTAACAGACCTATAAATAAACACTTGAGAGGAAAGAAACAGTGAAATAGGGCAAAAAAGACAACCAATTATAACTTTTAACTGAATAAGTCATTTTTCTAAAGAAGGGCAAAAAAAAAAATCCCTTACTGCCTTGATTAACAATGACTTTCCATATTCTGAGAGAAGAGTTTTAATATGATTTGACATATATCTGAATGTCATGTGTAAGGAACTATGCTAGGCACCATTAGAGTGTATAAAGAGATTTAAAACATAAAATGTGCCTTGGAGGATTTTGCCGTATGGCAGGAGAAATTAGGCAGACAGATTCCACCCTGCCAGGAGCACAGTGATCCCAAAGGTCAGGTGTGAGCTAGCCCTTTGAAGCACAGAGGAATTCCTATGGAAAAGGCCCCGGAGTGGAGGAAACATTATATGACTTTACATCTGAATTTTCTCATCAGATTATAAGAGAATAAACAAACGGTAAATTGAAATTTTGCCCTTTTTTCTATTCACAAGCAAGAAGTAAAAAATTCTCCCTCAAATTACCAAAATGAGGTGAACAGTAAACACAAGAATTTACCTCCAAAGTTCTTCAACCTATAGTGACTGAGGAGTGTGGTAAGCAACTGGTTCCCTACTGAGGATAGATGAACAAGAAGTCAGATGAAGAGAGGGTCAGACTCAAGAAAAATGAGAACCCACATCAGTAAAATTTTAGGAATTTTTTATTCCAAGTTTATTTGCCCTCTGCTTCCTGATTTCTACTGACAAGTAATACAGAAAACCACAGGGAAGACAGGTCACTCAGGTGAAAGCTATCATTCCTTCTTTGTACAAGCAAGAGCTTATATGTTGGGGGGGTACAATGTGCATGTGTGCTTGTTTTAGTCTATATGTTTGGAGGTGGCTGCTGTGCTAAATGGTTAGGGCACTAGCCCTACACAACAAGGATGGCATGTTCAAACCTCACCTGGGCCTGATAAATAAAATGTTGTTTTATAAAATAATATCAATACTGTCAAATATTGTTTTACAAAAAAAATCAATATTTTAAAATATAAAATTAAAATTTTTAATTTAAAAAATTGATATTCTGGGAGGAGCCAAGATGGCAGTCTGTAGCCAGTTTTCCACAGAGGTTCCCATCCAGAAGGAGAGGTAAAGGACAGAAACTCAGCATGAAAGCCAATGGTTTGGATCTGAGCCAAAAGAAAAGGTTGAAGAACGCACATCAACCCTGCTGGGGCGACCTAAGACCCCGAGGACACAAACAAAAAGGTACAGAGCACATCACCAAGCAGACGGGAGTCCCCTCCCCCATGAGAGTGGCTCGCAGTATACTCCATACCTCCATACAAACAAGCGAGCAGAGTTCAGATGTCCTCCCACTCTACCCCATTGGAGAGACCCTCTAAAAACCAGACCTTCTTCCCCTACTAGGGTGTAGGGGCACTATCCCACCAGGCATAAAACTGCATAAAACTGTATATATTCTCTACCTGCAAGTTTGAGTTTCTGGTACTCCCCTCCACTCTCACCCCAAGGTCTGGAGGTCTGTCCCCCACAGAGTCCAGATTCTCGGAAATTTTCTCGAGGGGTGCGGCTGGGGCACAGACTGTTGCTGATCTGTGCTGATTTTCCAGCTCAGGAGTGGTGAAAGGAAAGTGAGCTGAGAGGAGGCCCAGCTGGAAAGAAGGTCCCCTGAGACACAAAACAGCAACCACAACTGCGGGAACAATAGCAGGAGGGCTCACACCTCTGGGGATGTTTTGAGGAGACACTCCCAGGCTTCTGGGCAGCCAGGGGAAGCGGGTAGCTTCTCCAGTGGTAGCCACCAGCAGAATGGACTGGCAACCAAGGCACGTGAAGGATATGCCTGAGGCGGTACCAGCTGGGACAGAGCGTAGGGATTAGAATACGCACAGAGTGAGCTGACAACCAGGGCAGAGGCTGCTTTGCTTACCTTCAGATTGACCTGGCCCTCAGGGAATGAAAGCTGAGACAAAGGGCTGGAACTCACAAACTGAATCAGGCCTATTTGTAACCCAAGTCTGATCAGGGAAAATAGCCTTGACAGAAATAAATTCTGAGAACTTGTTCTGTTCCAGCAGTAACATCAATCAGGGACAGGGCTGGAACTGAGTGAATCGCCCCAGCCCCAATCAAGTACCCAGGTTGTCAGGCCTCACCTCCTCCTGCCAAACAGTGACAGGGAGTAGCAGACTGGTTGAGGAGCCACAGACCTCACTGTGACCCAGGCAGGCGCAAACCTCTGGAGCATCTGCTCATTGGAGGAAACTGGATCTCAACTGTTACCACCGACTGGGTGTGACAGAGGGGCAAGGTGGGGAAGAAGGCATCAACCTTCCCAGACTAATCTACTTGCGGGGGGGAGACACCCTCCTGAGCTCACAGAGCACCCAAGTGAAATATACTAGAGCTTCCAGCAGATCCCTGCTATCTAGTTGCCAGAGACTTTTTAACTCTTCCATTTGAGAATGGTGCTGGCTAGGACAATTTATTGGGACCTCCTCAACTGGACCAATCACCCGAGGACATTCCAAAGTGGTACCTTGGGTGTGTGGTAGTGTGAAGGTTTGATTTGGCTTTTCCAATTGTTGCCTGTGGGGGGTGCGGTGACTTAACTGCTGGTATTTCTTCACAGCTCAGATTTCAATCCAGAGTAACAGATTCTCTAGGGTAAGACAAAGACCAGCTGAAAACAAGACAGTCACTTAACCCCACCACACCAAGAAGGTCCCCAGTTTTGCAAGCAGTAGCACCCTATGGGTCCTTGGCTAAACTCTAGGGGAAAAGGTACAGACACCAGTCCCAGCTTTCAAGCAAAGGACTGGTCAATCACTGCTCCTAGAACTCCCAGCCCAAATTGTCCTTATCTACTCATCCAGCCAAACAGTACAAAATTAATCATGGGGCAGAATCAATGGAAAAGCTCTGGAAACATGAACAACCAGACTAGGTCAAACCCCCCAAGGAACAATTTGGAGGACACAAGTGAGGATCCTATGTATAAACAGATGGCTGAGATGACAGAAATCGAATTCAGAATATGGATTGCAAGCAAGATTAATAAAATAGAGGAAAAGTTGGATTTAGAAATTCAGGGTGCATTTCAAAAATTGTCTCAAGAAGTCAAGGAATTCAAAGACCAAATAACTAAAGATTTTGACACATTGAGACAAGAAGTTGCAGCCCTCAAATATCTGAGAAACAAAGTAGAATCCCTCAGCAACAGAATGGAGCAAGCAGAAGAAAGGATTTCTGACATGGAAGACAAAGCTTCTGAACGCTGCCAAACTGACAAAGAGATAGAGAAATGGAAGGCAAAAACAGATCATTCTCTCAGACAGCTCTGGGATAACTCGAAGAAAACCAACATTCGTCTTATAAGGATACCTGAAAATGATGAAGTGGTGTCACAAGGCACAGAGTCTCTTCTTTATGAGATTATGAAAGAGAATTTTCCAGACATGCCAAGAGATTCTGAAATTCAGATAGCAGACAGTTTCAAAAC